>APFE030783531.1:49669-163794 GCA_000404065.3 Pinus taeda
GGCTAAGGCCTTCATATTTATACAAAAACGATGATCCACCAAGTGCCCTTGATTTCAGGAGCTCGGCTGTCCAACTAGAGTCTAATTGCGGATCCTGTAGGGCAGTTATAACTACTGTTCTTGTAGAACAGTTTATGACTGCTGTTCATGTAGGACAGCCAGCTACTTCTTGAGCTCGGAGGGGAGATGGATTGGAGCTCGGAGTTCTTGGTGGGAATCACGAGGAATGTCCCAAGACCGTGGACATCTCTCCACAAAATCAGCAGTGCCACCTCATTGTCTCCCTATCCCCTTTTTCGTTGTCTCTTGCTCCCTTTTTAATGCCAAAACCTGGAATCATAATGCATTAGTCACGTAGATAAAGTGTCTAACCTTCTTCCTACAAACAACATGAATAAAATAAGAAATGCATGCATAAGAAAATAAAAATGAATGGTTTGAGCAAGTAAAATAGGTCAAAATGAGCCCAAATTGTACCAAAATTGGGGTTCATCAATATGACATGCGTAGTAGACTTTTGCTGTTGCAAATGTTAAGTCACAACATTTATAAGTATTTGTTGTTTCAATTGTGTATGTGATCGTGGTCCAGTGGGGAGGAGATTTGATACATCGATGGTGGGGGCTATCTGGAAGAAGTATTTCAAGGTCGAACACTTGGACCTCCCTCCTCTATGTGGAGGTGGCCATAGGTGAAAAGTATTCATTGTCCAATTGGTAAAGCTATGGGAAAGGTCCTAGGTTGCTTGTACATAGGGTGCATAGGGTGTAGAGCTACCCGATCCCTCCTCTTGTTTGGATATGTTATTGTATTGTATATCGAGCCTCTTGACTTGCATTTATTTTCTTCCTTTTCCTTCACATTGTGTGTGCTCAGGTGGTCAAGTGATCAAGGTCCACCATTGCTATTGTCTGGGTGGAATCCTAGGTGGCCTCAACGCAGGGTGGGGAGTGTTGGGGGGAATTTCTAAGTGAGGTTGTGGGCTCAATTAGTCTTTTTTTAATTCCTTCCTTTGTCTTTACATTGAGGCTACCGCAGGCGATCATGTGATCAAGGTCCATCATTTTTGCTATCTGGGAGAACTCCTAGGTGTCCTCTGTGTGGGGAGGGGAGGGTTGGGGGGCATTTCTAAGGGAGGTTGCGAGCTCAACTTGTCTTGTATTATTTCCTTCCTTTGCCTTTGGATTGAGGCTATTACAAGCGATCATCCGATCGAGGTCCACTATTGTTGATGTCCAGGTGGACTCCTAAGTGGCATCGGTGCAGGGCGGGGAGGTTTGTATGGCCTCTCTAAGATAGGATTTGTGGTCAGTCATCCTCTTTTTATTTACTTTCTTTTCCTTAGCATCAAGACTACCATAGGCTATTGGGAGATCGAGGTGCACCATTGTTGCTATTTGGGTGGACTCCTAGGTGGCCTTAGTGCAGGGTGAGGAGGATTAGGGCTCATTTATAATATAGAGGTTGTATGGTTGGTCATCCTCCATTTATTTCCTTTGCATCAAGGTTGCTACAGGTGATTGGGAGATCGAGATCCACGTGGGAGAAGGACAGTTGGTTGAAACAAACCCAAAAATTGGAAGAGTCTATCTTAAGAAGAAAATGTTAGAAGAAATCCCCTTGGGATCAGACCCCCAGTTCATAGATAGTTTCCCGGCCATGAGGTCCATGGTAGAGGAAATGTATAGGGAGTTTAAGAAAGGTAAAGATACAGATTCATCACACTCCAAAAATAAAGGAGAAGAATAATATCTCCTCCATGCCACTCAAAAGGAAAAGGGAAAGAAGAAAACTTTCTCACACCTCCTAATAGCCTTGAGAATAAAAAGAAGACATATTTTATTAAATTAGATGTTAAATTTGATTTACCAATATATGATAGAGAGTTGAATGCAGAGAAGCTAGATAAGTGGATCAGACATATTGATGTTTATTACAGAGTGTAGAGCATTGACTCAGACAAGAGTAAGATTCAGCTAGCCAGCCTATGCCTTGGAGGCATTGCCTTGGTATGGTGGGAAGGAAAGACACAAGCTGACATGAAGAAACATGGTAAGATTATTTTTGTCTGGATCGAATTTTTTTCTGTAATCAAGAAGCATTTCTATCCGCTAGCTTACATGCAGCAAGCCATGATGAGCTCGCAAACTCTTCGCCAATTGAAAGGGAAAAGTGTACAAGGTTACACCCAAGAATTTCATAAAAGAGCTTTGATTCTAGGAATTTCATTAGACTCACCTGAGACTCTGTTGAAGTAAATAGGTGGTCGACACAGCTACATGAGGCACACTATCCTCATGTTTAACCCCACTAGTATAGATGAGGTATCCCTTCAGGCTGCACATCTAGAAGCTAGAGGTAAGAATGGGAACCGAGAAATTGGGGGATCATCCCAAACCACTGCAAGCAAAAATAAGGAGAAAATAAAATAGAAATGGAAAGAGAGGAAGACCAACACTGTACAGAAAAGTAAGTCTTCATGTAATCACTGTAAGAAAGATGGGCATGATGATGAGCACTGTTGGATTCTGCGTCTGGAGCTGAGACCTAAGAAGTTTGAGGGCAAGAAGAAGAAGACTGCTACAGCTATTGAAAGAGATTTGGGGTTAGACTCAGGAGATGAAACAACCATTGTAGCCACCAGTGTAAAGAGTAAAAATTCTGAAGCATCTACTAGTAATTTTGCATAATCTACTAATAACGAATAAAATGAGAGAAAAATACATGAGCTTTTCCACATTCGAGTTATTTCTAAGCATCAAAAGATTGATACTTTGTTTGATAGTGGCTCATAAGTAAATTTAATTTCTAAAGAAATTGTAAAGAAGTTGGGATTACTAACAACACCTCATAAAAAACCATACCCATTAGGTTGGTTATGTGATAACACACAACTACAAGTGACTAGACAATGCAAACTTAAGTTTTCTTTTGGGTCAACATTTGTAGATGAGGTTGAGTTAGATATAGTTCCTTTGGATATATGTGGAATTGATTTAGGAAGTCCTTACTTGTATGATAGAAAAGCCATTTTATATAGAGCCAAGAACAAGTATCTACTCGTTAAAGATGGAATCGAATATATTGTAAGAGCTCATAAGCCCAAGAATAATTATACTCTCATAAACTCAGGGAAGATGAAATGAATTGTAAATTCATGCAAACAATTTTTACTGATGGTTGTAAAGGAAAAGAAACCTGATAAAACCAATGTATTTGAGGGTTGTGATGCTAAACAGTAAGATGATTTAGAAAAAGTTGTTTCAGAATATGATATCTTGTTTCAAGAACCTAAAGGTCTGCCAACCCAAAAGGAAATAGTGCATGATATTAATTTGCAGCAAGATGCTCCATTGCCTAACATCGGAATGTACAGGTTGTCCACTTTAGAGAATACAGAAATCAAGAAGCAGGTGCAAGAGTTTCTTGAGAAGGGGTTCATCAGACCTAGCACATCACCATGTGGGTCTCTAATTGTCTTGGTGAGAAAGAAAGATGGCTCTTGGAGAATGTGCATTGATTACAAAGCACTGAATAAGATAACGATAAAAAATAGTTATCCTCTTCCACGGATATATGATCTATTAGATCAATTGGAAGACATTGTGTATATTTAAGTTGTTGTAGTTAGAAAGTTTGTACTTGGATATTGGGTCATAAAGGTTGGTCTTCCTACTCGATGTGCACTTTCCCTTTCGTTACTTTTGTTGGTGGCATTTGTTTTTCATTGTCAGAGGTGAAATTCTTGGATTTATGAAAGACAAACCAATACAAAATCATTTTCCAAGGATGTTTTAATTAATCAAGAACGAAAGTTGGGGGTTTGAAGATGAACAGATACCATCCTAGTCTCAACCATAAACAATGCTGACTAGGGATCGACGGATGTTTCTCTAAGGACTCCACCAGAACCTTATGAGAAATTAGAGTGTTTGGTTTCCATGGGGAGTATGGTCACAAGGCTGAAACTTAAAATAATTGATGGAAGGGCACCACTAGGAGTGGAGCTTGCGGCTTTATTTAACTCAACATGGGGAAACTTACCAGGTCCAGACATAGTATGGATTGACAAATTGAGAGCTCTTTCTTGATTCTATGGGTGGTGGTGCAAGGTTTCTCTTAGTTGATGGAGCAATTTGTCTAGTTAATTATGATAACGAATGATACCTCAGCCTACTAACAAGCTACACGGAGGTTCCCCTTCGTGGCTAGGTTCTCAGAGGGACTATGGCCATTTAGGACATGGAAGTTTGAGGAAATAATGGGTATGTTATTCCCCTAGATGTTCTTGGCCGCACATGTGCTACATTGATGCAGCCAACGAGTTTTTCTTCCTTGTTCGAGGGGATTGGGAAATCTTCTCAAATTTCATCATGATGGGGATAGACCATTGCAATTGTTAGTCTTCAACGAGGAATTCCTAGTAAGCACATGTCATCAACTCATTTTGACTACATCCCTGCCCTTTGTACACACCGCCTGTCACTCCTACTGATTGAATGATCATTGAAGTATTTGAATTGTGTCGATGATGGAGGTTTGCTGTCATTGACATCATGAGAAGTTCATTGAACCTTATCATCTAGAGGAAGGAGAAGTTGTAATAAGGTTACCGTAGGTGAAACTATAGTAGGATCACTGGTAGCAAGGGTTTTATTTTTTGGTTCGGGTTGGGTGAGTTTTGATTTCAATGTGGGCATGTGTGGTGTGTCTCTAGGGGAGCTGGTTTAGTGTTACATTGTTGGTTGCTTGTCTTGAGGTCATGCTTGTTTTTTTGTGTGCTTGCAAGCCATGCTTGTGCTTGTCCCACCCATCCTTTGTTTTCCTTCCCCCAATGTGTTTCTGTAGGGGTTTCGAAAGCTTGTTTCTTGGGAGCCCTCTCCGACGATCTGTTTGGTAGGGCATGGTTGCTACATTTGAGGTGCTTGGGAAATATGATGGATAAATTTAGAATCATTCATAGAGGCAGTGCTTGGTCTTTTATTCATTGGAAGGCATGAGCCAAGGGTACAAGTCTTCATAGTTGGTTCTCTAAAAAAGGCAGTGTTGGTTTATGTGTTGTTTCGGTGAGCGTTTTTGTTGGTGGTTCAGTTAAGGGATGATCCAAGTGGATATTGGTGGCCACCTGCTAATTCCACGTGGATCCCCTCTAGTGCTTCTTTCAGTTCTTTCAGTTTCCTTTTATAGCACGGTTTACTATTTTTAGTAGTTTTTCGGGTCAACTTTCGAAGCTGTTTTGAGGCCCTAAACGACGTTTTTTGGGAAATCTACCACCAATGATTTTTCTATCTAAAAATCATATTTTTCGTCGTATTCCTCGGAGAGATCTTTCCAGAGGGCTATCATGCACGTCAAACGGAGATAAGACGAACAATTCGCGACCCCGGGAAGTTGATGTACCAACTTACCCAAAAACGGGGCCCACAATTCGGCGTTTCATCTTCCAGGGTTAGGTTTTGGAATGTGAAGGGTTTTTCCATTATTTCTCAACAATAAATAGGCCTTTGATCCTCATTGTAACACAGTTCAGAGGCATGTAGCCACACATCTCTTCTCAGAGATAAGCTAACATTGCCCTAGCTGGTTTATTTCTATTTCCGCTTGTAAGCATATTTCAGTATTTTCCATTAATTAAATGAAGTATTATTTCCTCTGCATCTTTGTGTATATGGTTATCTCTGTATTTTATTGCGTTCCTGTTTAAATCCGGATCAGTGGTATCAGAGCGGTCTGCTTTTTCTCTGTTTTTCTTTGCATGTCCGCAACGAGGTCGGGATATAAGGAGTTAGGGCTTGAACTGGTTGAACCTTTGCAAGACCAGGCTCGCAAATCCCGACGGCCTCCCATGGCGGACGAGAAGAAAGACGAGGGGGCAGGAGATCCCATCAAAATCTTGCTCGAAGAAGCCCTCGAGCGACAACGGAACACGATGATGGACAGTTTTGCGCAGATCCTTCAGCGGCTACCTAGAGGTGACGCATCGGCTTCCAGCAACGACTCTGGAAACGCCACGCCCTTTAAGGTACAAGTTAATTTTGAAATCCCCATCTTCGAGGGTAAAATAGACGCAGATGCCGTAGATAAATGGTTAAATCTGCTAGATGGGTATTTCTCTGTTCATGAATTTTCAAGTCGGGAAAAGATTGTTTCCGCTCTTCTCAAAGCAGCCCCCCACGTCAAGGACTGGTGGGAAACCTACTGCGAGCAGAAGGATGAAAGTACAGGCTCATTATTTTCAGCCGCACCCACTTGGAATGACTTCCGGGATGCCATCAAGGAGCAGTACTACCCTGTCAAAAGCTATGAGGACAAATACATCAAATGGACCACACTGCGGCAGGGACGGGACCAAGATGTGCCTGAGTTCACAAACATTTTTCACACCCTTCGCACACAGTTGGGTATCAAAGATTCTGAGCTACATCTGGTACTCAAATACCGCGGTTGCATGCACAAATACATCCAGGAAGAGATGGAGTTCTTGAACATCTCCTCACTCGGCACAGCATACCGATACGCTGTCAAAATCGAGCAAAAGTTTAAACAGAAGAAGCGAGACTTTGAAGCTACAAATCCGAAGCCCAAAGGACAAAGCCAAGGCGGGGTGACCCAAGACAACCCGTCGAAGCCGCAAGAAAAGAACAACACCACGAAGCCGAAGAAGGACACAAGAAAGTGGTGTGAGTTCCACAAGAGTCCCACTCATAACACAAGTGAGTGCCGGACCAAGCAGTCGCTAGTGGCCGAGTTGAAGGCTTCCAAATCAGATGCATGTTCCGACCCTGAGCCAAAACCTGACAAGGGGAATGGCAAAGGGAAGCAGATCATTGATGCTGATCCCAGTGCCATTGTTGCCACTGCCAAAACCCAGAAGAATGAGCCCGAAGAGCCAGAGGAGGGGGAACGTCTTTTCCACTCACAGATGTGGGTGAAGGGTTCGCCGCTACAATTCATTGTCGACAGTGGCAGCCAAAAGAACCTGATTTCAGCAGAGGTCGTGAAGCGGTTGGGCCTACCGACTACACCACACCCGCAGCCGTACAGTATCGGGTGGCTTCATGAAGGACGAGATCTGAAAGTTCGCCAGCAGTGCCGCCTTCCCTACAGCATCAAACCATTCACAGACGAGGTATTGTGTGATGTTACACCTCTGGATGTTTGCGATGTATTATTAGGCCAACCATACTTGTGGAAGCGACATGCTGTGTATGAGTCAAGGCCTCGCGCTGTCATTATTTCTTTGGGTGATTCATCATACAGGATACCGGAGATAGCCCCACCTACTGCCACATCTTTGATTACTGCTAAGAAAGGCAGCAAGCTCATATCACAGACCAGGAAATTCATCTGTATGGTTCACTCCCAAAGTAAGGGGAAGATCGTTGCTACATCCATGACCCCCGCAAAGGGTTCCTCCATGCAGCAGCAGCAGCAAAGGGATACGGTCATGACAAAACACAGGAACAACTTCTCCTCACCCACAGGGGTATCACATAAGTTTCAGGTGGGCGACAAAGTTTGGTTACATCTGCAGAAAGAACGCCTTACAAGAGCCCATCAGAAGCTCAGACCACTCCAACATGGTCCTTACAGCAGTACCAAGCCTATGGGGAACAATTCTTTGGAGCACAACATTCCTCCATTCCTTCACCTGCACCAAGTGTTCAATGTGGATCATCATCGACCATGCTTCCCACCATTATTGGACACATCAGACAGTGCATAACAAGTTCAGCAGATGGAGGAACTCAACGCAATGGGGACCATTGCTTCCTAAGGGGGGAGGAATGATCCAGGTGGATGTTGGTGGCCACCCACCTATCCCATTTGGACCCACACAATTGTTTCTTTCAGCATTTTCAGTTTCCTTAATTGTAGCACAACTTACTATTTTTAGCAGTTTTTCGGGTCCTGAACTTTTGGAGCCGTTTTGAGGCCCTAAACGACGTTTTTTGGGGAATCTAGGGGCAACATGGGTCTCGGATAGATCTTTCTAACGAGCTATCATACGCGTCAAACGAAGATCGTATGCCAAAGTTACGACCCCGGGAAATTGATGTACCAATTTACCCAAAACGGGGCCCACAATTTGGCGTTTCATCTTCTAAGGGTCGGTTTTGGAATGTGAAGGGTTTTCCATTGTTTCTCAATAATAAATAGGCCTTCGAGCCTCATTGTAACACAGTTCGGAACAGTCAGAGGCATGTAGCCTCACATCTCTTCTCAGAGATAAGCTACCATCGCCCTAGCTGGTTTAATTCCATTTCTGGTTGTAAGCATATTTCGGTATTTTCCATTAATAAAATGAAGTATTATTTCCGCTGCATCTCTTTATTTATGGTTATCGCATCTCTGTATTTATGGTTATCTCTGTAATCTATTGCGTTCCTGTTTAAATCTGAATCAACTGGATTGCTCTCCATTTCCAAGATCATATTGTCCACGTGAAAGCTCAACATTTATTTTGCAAATTGCAATATGTCCATTTTGACTTCTAGTATGCACATTTTCCGATTTGAAAGCTCAAAGTGGGCCCATGACTCAAACACGATCATCTCTGCGTGTTTTGAAATCGAAGAGTTGACAAAATTTGTAATACCTTCCATTTGAACTAAAAAATACTAATATCTTCCCCTCCTGCACTAGAACCTCGCTCCATGAAATTAATCCCTCTCTAGACCTGTTGTCTATTCTAGCGAATTATGCAACTAACTATCAACTTTGAGCTATTGAAAGTCGCTCCAACACTCTAGATAATCCTTTGAGCCAATTTTCCTCAATTTGAGACCTCTAACTCCACCATTAATGTTGCATTTAACCGGAAACACTAATCGATCAAGGAAATATGAAACCATTATGGAAATGTTGTTGTCTTGAGAAAAATACATTGAAGGCAAGGGTTTCATGCATGCATTCTTCTTCTCAGATGGAGGAATGCTGTATTCACACATTCTAACATATTTATTAACCTATAAGACTCTCCTCCACTTTCCCTCTAGCTGAAGAAACATGACGAACACCATCCAAGTGGTCGCACAGACTCTTCCCTCCATGTAAAGAAGCAACCACCACAACACGAAGGGAGTTTATCATTTAACAATATTTCGAAGTAACCCCTAACAGGGAAAAATTATGAGACCCATCAAATTATCCTATAATTAATTTCAATTAATAACTAAATCAATATGGTTTTTCTAATACTCCACATGGAATTGCTTTATTAATAAGATCCCCATCATCAACATTCAAAACACCTTGTTCTAATAATACTTCTTGATTGGCTAAAGAATCTACCATAATGTTGAGATTTCTACTGACATGGAAGACTTTAACCAAGTCAAATTTTATCAGCGGAAGCTTGATTTGATGCAGAATAGGGGCTAAGATATGCTCATAGTTCCTTTTTACTTTTCTCACCTACTGAATAACAATAATTGAAACACCAAAAACCGTCAGGTGAAAAATTCCCTTAGAGAGAGCCAAATCCAAACCTTGCCACAAAGCTAAATATTCAACCTTGTTATTTAAAGAAATCCCTAGAGCCCAGGCAAATTGAATCTCCCTTTCTTCGTTGGGGAAAAAGATAACCCCTCCCGCTCCCGCCTCCCCGGTTATTCACTAATTATTTGTTAGTGTTGAAATTTGTAACGAGGTTCTATCTTCATAATATTTTGTGTACTCTTGATTTTATGAATTTGAAAAAGGAAAATTATTATTGATATTTTATAGCATGGGTTTCATGCTCAAGGTTAAATTGTTTTAGGTCCAAGCACCCATTGTGTGCTTCTAGCTTTTGTAATAGAGTCAAGAAGTCAAAAGGAAGCCTATATATAAAGAAACATTTGACCTCATTTGAAGGAGACAATCCAAGCAAGTTCAATCACAAGAAGAAGTCAAAAGGAAAGTGAAGGTCAAGGTAACGCTAGAAGACAAAAGGAAAGTCAAAATCTGAAGTTTTGTGTCTATTTATCTCACATGTGTGAAGAAGAAGCTCGAGTTTCTGTAGCTACAAGAGCATAATTTTTGATCTCTCAAGAAGGGCTGAAATCTGAAGTAAGGAAGCTTATTTTATGGTCTACTAGCCTAGAAGGAAGAAGCAACCCAAGGGAAGAAGAACAGAAGACTAAACGAAGCCATAATCACCCACATGTGCAATGTTGCGGCAATTTCTGGAAGGTCGAAGTTGCAACAATTTTTGGAAGGTTGAAGTTGTAGTAGTTGATGGAGGGCCGAAATTTGGTGCTGGAAGCTATTGAAGAAGGTTTGACTTTTTTTGACTTTGAGAAAGTAAGCTCTTCAAGAAGGAAGGTTGACTTGGTCTTGGAGGGGTCTCTGCCTTGGGTCTAAAGGGCCTTGTAATTCGCCATTTGAAGATTTTATAAGAAGAGAATAATTGTTGTGGGTTTTCCTCTCTAGGAGAGGTTTTGGCCCTAGTTGGCAGCCTACATCTTGTGTCCATTTGTTCTATTGATATTCATGTTTTTGGTAGTTGTTTGATGATAAGAACATTACAATAATCAAGAGAATAAGAAGCTAATTATAAATACTACAAGTTGAAGTAAAGAACATCACAAGCAGTTATTAAAGTAAAGAGAAACCACCCTAAACCAGTTGCCCTAGATTTCTCAACAATTATTGTTATTCACTAATTATTGCGCTATGAGGGACATATTCTACAGATGTGGTGTTGACATGTGTTCTTTAAAAAAAAGAAACTCTAAATAAGTTATAATAAAAAGATAAGTGAATATTTAGATTTAATTGAAAACATTATTAAAGATTAATAATCCCACTCTTATTGGTGCTAGTTTGATTCATTTTTAATATTACAACTTAGTATGAAGGAAACATGAAAATATTTCACTTTCACTATAAAGTTATAAATAAAATATTTCGATATCTATATTTTATATCAACTCTAGGAGATAAAGTAATTAAAAGTTAAAAAAAAAAAAATCTTATACTTACCTTATAAATATTTCAATATAGAATTTAAATAAAATTTTGAGTGTTCATGTTAATTCATATATTTCAATATAAACTTCTTATATATGTATATAGAGAGAAAATGTGTACCCACAGGCATATATGTTAATCATAGTAAACTATTTCAATGCCCATGATGAAGAGATACTTAAAAGTAAAATAATTCAGTTACTTTCCTAATAAAAGGTGTAATACATTCAATTTTTAATATAAAATCGATGTATGAGATCCAAAAAATATTCTTAATAAAGTCATAAATAAAATACCCACAATGCAAGATTAAATAATATTAACATGTATTTAATAATATTTAGGTTATAATGATGAACCACAAACATAAATTTGGGTTGATCTGCAAAACATAAATGTGATTTATCTAAAATAACTTATTATGAATCACAAAAACCTGCTTTTATATATATATAAAAGAGAAACATGTAATTTTGTATTAATCTAACTAGAAACAAGCCAACCCCTTTACATTGAAAAAATTCTTCAATAACTTTCCAAAAATGTTTAGAAAACATACTACATTTACCAGATCTTTTCTTAACTATATTTCTAACGACATTTAACTTATAGAGTCTCCAAAAGACTCCATTGTATACACCGAACTAACAAAACATTTAAAAAACAAAGAATTTAACAGAAATGCTACCCACTTCCTTCATCCTCACCATGAGGGCTTCCATCTTGCACGTCTTGGTCAATTTCCATCTAGAGAGGGGGCGTCGTTGCCACTCCATGTTCCATTTATCCCTGCGGCGCAACCTGATCACCGAGAGGGGATACATACATGAGGGATCCCAAATACATATTTGAGAACAACCATAGTGGTTGCTTCCACTATCAATTCTATATTATCCGCTTTGAAGCCAAGAATCTTCATCTTAGTAGCCAGATTATCAAGGGACAATTGAATACGTTCTACATCCTAACGAAGTTCTCCAAGCTGACGAGAAACCAGAGCGAAATGAGAGCAAGCCTCTAACGCAATTTGATCTATGAGCTTGGCTACAAGAGTCGAAATATATGTTTTTAACGCCGCCAACTACTCCTTGGAGATCTCACCATTACCACACTGATTGAGGATGTTATTAGTTAGATTTTTTTATTAGAGAATTTAATTCCAACCCTTTATTAGGTGTCAAAACTGTCCTTCCAAGTGTCTCAGATCAGTTTTAGTTGAGTCTAGTTAAGTAGAGTTTGACTCCAGTCATTTATGAATGATGTTTCCAATATAATTTTATTTAAGTGAATTGTAATACTGAAAAGAGTAAGCAGAGCAAGTCCTCTACTCTACATTTTGTTTCTCTTCAATTTTTATCATGGTATCCGAGCTCAGCCTGTGTAAGACTCCATGCGAGCAATAGAGAGAGACGAGATTGAATAAGACTTCTTGAGAAAGCAAAAAAGTGAGTGAAAAAAAAGTGTAAGCCTATTTGAGAGAGCATCAACGTGAAAAGTGAGTGAAAAAAAAGCGTAAGCCTATTTGAGAGAGCATCAACGTGAGTGAAGAGAAAGTGTAAGCCTCTTTGAGATAGCAACAGAAGATTGAAGATTGTGAAGAAGCAGCAAGAAAACCAGAAGCCAGCTACGGCAAGGTGAAAGAGATTGAAGATTTTTTTTTGGGAGATTAACGCTTTCCAGGGGTTAAACCAGCGCGTTAGTAACACCACTAACGCTGAACAGTCATAGGAGAAAGCGCGTTAATCAACATTTCCTTTCTAAATTGGCGCGGGTTAGTTATGATGGACAGTGCGTGAGAGCACTAACGCTACCCTTGAAAGTTGACAGAGGAGTTTGCACGTGGTCTCTGCTCAACCAACAGAGCATTAGCATGCGATATTTAAAAAAAATGGTCCACGAGGCACGAAGCGGATTGGGACTGCGATGCGCTAGAAAACTCAAGGTAATGACCACTACGAAGCTCACGAAGACAGCAACAACAAAGCCCGTTGGTTGCATGAGCACGAAATGTGCATGATGCCTAAGGTCTGAACAATTTGAAAGGTCCAAGTCAAACGAGCTTCACGATTTATGTGAAGAGGCACGAATCAGAAAGCACGAGCCGATGTTTGAAAAGTCAAACGAGTTTGAGAAAGGTAGTCGTTTATACGTATCACCCTTTTTTATACCATTCGTATACATCCAAAATGTATGTTTTTTAAAAATGCTTTTAAAGGTACGCATGCATCCTATGCTTTAAATGGAGTATTTAAGAAGGCCTAAAAAAAAAAAAAACTTATTTCAAGGACATTTTTCAAGTCTGGAAAAGGAAAAGGGTGTATTGTTTCAATTGGCTTTGGACATTCTGATTTTTTATTTTAAAGTTTTTGTGAAAGTGTTGTTTTTATGAAAATTTGTAGACTCATTAGTTTGTGGAAGCAACGATGTCTTTATTGCAGTTAGATGCGATGTCTACAGTGTGTTTTCTTTGTTGAGTCGTAGTGAGCCAACACTCAACAAATGGGAAAAGCCAAGAGGCTGAGAAAGTCAAAGTGACTACATGAGATGTTTGATATCTTTTTAGATCTGCAAGTGAAGTGGAAAAGGATGCCTTTGCATTGAAATGCATAAAAGAATCTATCGATGACAACATTCTTCCCCTGATTTCAGAAGCCAAAACAACCATGGAGGCTTGGGATACCCTTGAGAGGTGTTTTGGTCCAAGGGGGAGTATTGAAGTTGAAGATGAAGGTGGATCTATAGCAGCAAATATACATCCATATGAATGGACTCTTGAAACCCACTGTGCTTAGTCACACGTGGATGATGTCTGTGAAGAAGTCGCAGAAGCAAGAGAGAAGGAGCACGTAGATTCTCATGAACCCCACTGTGCACAACCACAGGTGGACAAAAACCTGGAAATTCTAGCAACGGAGCTTGCTGATGAAGATTTGGTAAATCCAAAAACAAAGCTTCTTGCTGATAAAAAGTTTGGTAAATCCAACAGCAGAGCTTGCTGAAGACAATGAAACTGCCATTGGAGCAGTCTATGCTAAGGTGAATCAAGCAATTAATATTGCTGATGTAAAATTTGATG
Source organism: Pinus taeda (assembly GCA_000404065.3). NCBI lineage: Eukaryota > Viridiplantae > Streptophyta > Pinopsida > Pinales > Pinaceae > Pinus > Pinus taeda. The sequence goes on from APFE030783531.1 coordinate 63,702, forward strand.
AAGAGAATTTAGCTGATGATGAATGGTTGCAGGTGATGCAACAAAAACATCATATTGACATGATGTTATTTGGTGAGACAGTTGAAGGCAACTTGTTTGCAGCAGCGCAAGTTAGTGGATTAGTCAAAGAAACATAGATAGAGGCAAAAGCAAAGAATGAAGCTCAGAAAGAGAAAATAAAGACAGATGTAGAAGCACAACTGGAAGTGCAACAACTGGAAGTACAACAGGAAAACGCTCTCATTGTAGAGCAGAAAGAACATAGCCAATGTGGTTTTGTAGATGTTTTTAAACTTACCATTGATTTGAAATGTGCAGGTACACAAAATGATTGAGAATAAGAGTTAAATTTTTCCTTGAAGCGTGGCTTGCAACACCATTCCTTGATGAAGTATGCATAGAAGGTGCAGAAATGAACCTTGAAGACAACATGCATGATGAACAAATTAATGAAATTTTCAGGTATTAGAGTCTTGAAGAGATGAAATTATATTATGGTCTAATGTTGTAGCAGATTGAAGATGAAAAGCACACTACAAAATATAATATGTGGCAGAAACCCGCATACAACTTGTTTTTTGAAGAAGTCCAGGACTTGCTTTCACAACCTAGAACTATGGAAGACCTACACCAACAACTGAAGAAAATGAAATTTGAATCCTACAACAAGAAGGACATGTTGAAACAATTTAGAGGCTATAGGATCTAGAAAAAGAGAAGAAGAAAAGATGAAGTCAATTTTTAAATTGTAAACCTAGTTGAGACAAAGACCAGCAAGTATCTTAATTGAATTTTTTATGTGGTTGTAATTAAGGGGGAGTGTTGGAGAATCTAATTCCAACCATTTTTTAGGTGCCAAAACCGTCCCTCCAAGTGTCACAGTTCAGTTTCAGTTAAGTCTAGTTAAGTCGAGTTTGACTCCAGTCATTTATGACTAATGTTTCCAATGTAATCTTATTTAAGTGACCTGTAATATTGAGAAGAGTAAGCAGAGCAAGTCCTCTGCTCCACATTTTTTTTCTCTTCAATTTTTGTCATTCTTAGCCCTTAACTCGAACCACCAACATTTATAACACCTGTAAGTGCCCTTTAAAATGCTTGCCATGATCTGAGTCATCTCCAAGAGTAATCTTTTCGCATTGATTGATGGCATCCCATCCCTGCTCAGTCTTAAATGGAAGTTCCACCCCTATAACTGTCATGCTTCTTGTAATATCAAACAAAATTAATTTCTTCAGCTCGAGTGAAGTATGGTCCAACCCATCTTTAGTGCAGAGATTAAATGCAATTACAGATGCAATCCACTTGTCCTTTGTCATGATGCCACTCTCTCTACACTCCCATCTGGATACCTATTAAAAAAAATCCTTCTTCAAAGGCTACTACTCGTCAAGAGCCTTCCGTGTCTTGGGATTAATGATGTCCATGAGTGGCTTGCCAGGGCTTAATTCCTTTTTATTCATTGATATGACAATCCTTGTCCAAAGTATTTTAGATATCGTGGAATATGAGATATGGATGGGTCTCCTTGATCCTTGATTATCACCCCTTTTCGAGGTTTGCACCCTTGTTATATTGTTCATCATCGAGTTGATTGTTTTCTCTCTTGACATGGAAGAAGTCAATACTATCAAATTTCTTCATGAACAACGATATTCACAAGAATAATGGTGGCATATCTTCTTCCTTGTGTTCTTTAACTTTGTGGCATTTTTGAATAATTATCATTGAGTCACTAAACACACTTAATTGACGAAGTCCCTTCAATAATAATATCTTTATTCCTTGCCATAGGGATAAGGATTCTACTTGGTTATTTGATGCTATGCCTATCCCCCAAGCAAATTTCATCTCTATTTCTCCATTAGGGCAATAAGGAACCCCTCTGACTCCTGCCTCTCTCAAGTTGCCCTTTAAAGCTCCATCAAAGAAGACTTGAAGCTACTAGCATGATCATAAGGCCTGCTTAATTTGAGCCATTTGTTTTCATCATTTGAGAGGCCTTCCATATTAGATGTATCATACCCCCTAGAAGATATGACTTCAAAAAGGAGTTGATTCGCTTTCATGGAAGCTAAAGCTAGATTCGGCTTAATGTTCTTAAATATGGCATGATTTCGAGAGATACAGATCAACCAACAAAAATATTTAGTGATGGAAACTCGACATTGAATTATTTTCGAGTCAGATTTGTGATTCAACGGGTGTAGAGATCTCAAATTTTCAAACATTTCAGAACGATTCGAAGGAATACTTTGGATTTGTCCAATTGGGTGTAAGGCAATTTTCCACACTTTTGTTGAAAAGGAACACTAAAAAAATACATGTTTAGTTCCTTCTTCAGCCATTCCACAAAGAACACATCGCGAAGGTCCTTGTATCTTTTTATTTTTATTTTTATTTTCTGTGTTCAGAATCTTCCCATGTACCAACTCCGAACAAAATGTGTTGACCTTAGGAAGCCCATCCTTGTTCCAAATTTTGCCCCATATCCAAGAGGATTGGGGGTGCATAACTTGTCCAATCATAGATTCATACCCTTCTTTAATAGTGTAGTTTATCTTCTTACCTATTGACCAGATTCGATGATCCAGATGGTGAGAGGCCACTGATGTGGATCCTTTTAGGGATCTAACTAAATCAAGCTACAATTGAGAAATATGAGGTAGGAATTTAGGAAAATTTCAACCCCTCCAAACACCCTCATCATCCTAAACTGAAATATCAGCCAAACCATGAAATCCCTACTCTTCCATCCAATTTTCTAGATCTCAAACACCTTGATCTTCATTATCCAATTATGAAAAGGGATTTCGGTCTTTCTAGAGATGGATGTGCCTTCCATTCCATTTTTTCCATCCTAGATGATCCAATACTACTAGAGTTTTTGTTTTACATAACTTCCAAATCTTAGTTCCCTATCCTTCCCATGATTCGTTCTCTGGCTTGAGCAGTCGATTCTTATGAAAGTATTTCCGTAAGAATGTTTTCTTCCACCACTCTTTAGAATAAAAGAGGAGTCGCAAGACCAGTTTTTCACCCAAGGCAAGATTCATGTATTCAAGATTTTTTATTTCCAATCCTCCCAACTTTTTTTGTAATCTAACTATATTCTTATTCACCAAATGGAAACGACTCTCATTCTTTTCTCTACCCTGCCATAAAAAAATTAGGACCATGTTTCTTATATTATGGATGACACTCTTGGGTGTGAGGAGTGCAGACCCAATATATATAGGAAGGGAGGAAAGCAATGACTTAATAAGGACAATATTTCCTGCCACATTCAGCAACATGCTCCCTGTGATTGGATTTTTTTTTAATATTTTAAAGAACTGCTTCCCAATCCTCTCCATTTGGTGGTCCTAATGAAATAGGAGCGTCAAGGTAGGTAAATAATTTCCATTCCTTAACAACTGGAAAACCCAAAGTACGAGATATTTCTTACAAAGTAGATTTGGAGAAATTCCAATCTATCAATTGGATTTTCCTTTTGTTTACCAACCCACTTGATAGGAGCAAATAGGTATCTAGAATTTTTTTAAACCGAGAAGCAATAATTCAAGAGGCTCCACCCAACAAAAGAGTGTCATCAACGAATTGTCAGTGATTGATCTCTTTGACATTCCTCGTAGTACACAAGCTTGGAATTTTCCCTTCTTGCCTATCTACTTCTAGATTTCAACTAAGACTTTTTGCCAGGATTATTTACAATAAGGGGAAAAGGGGGAAACCTTGTCGTAGACCTCTTGAAGCAGAGAAAAAGGGAGCATGTCTACCATTAACCAACGGGGCTATTCATGGAGCCCCTATACAAGCCTCGACCCACTGAATAAATTCTTGACAGAAGCGCAATTTTTCAAGAACAAGAAAAATGAAGGAATGATTTACCTGGTCAAAAGCGTTAGCCATGTCCAGCTTGATGACCATGACTTCCTCGCTTGCTTGTTTGCTAGAGTGAATAACTTCCTGCATGAAAATAATGTTATCAAGGATGTTATGATGTTGCATGAAACCCCCTTGATTCTCATAAATGAAAGAGGGTAAAAAAAAATTCAACCGATTAGCTATATTTTTCGTTAAGAAATTGTAGGCGGAATTATAGAGGAAGATAGGGCAAAAGTGGGAAAAATTTACAAGGTTCGACTCCTTCAGGATGAGAGCTAGAAAGGAGGAATTGGTTCCTCCTCCCAAATTCTTTTTCACCCAAGACTGATTCAAAATTTGAAGCAGATCCTTTTTAATAATAGGTCAGAAGGATCAAAAGAAGTTGGTTGAGAAATTGTTAGGGCTTGGTGCCTTGTCCGAATCAAGAGACTATATTTCTTCAAAAACTTCATCCTCTTCAACAACCTTAACTAGATTTAGATTTGAGAGAGGGGAATCATATTAGGAATGATCCTAAGAAACTCATTTCCCTTATCTAGGGAGATTTGTTTTGTGTTATGCAAAGATTGGAAATGGACATAAGCCTCATTCTTGATGTCTTCAAATGTAGAGACTCTTGGTTTTCCCTCCGAAGTAATCTCCTTTACTCGATTTATTGATTCCTTTGCATTTTCGTATTTGTGGAAAAAGTAAGTGTTCGAGTCCCATGCCTTCAACCAAAAAATCTGTGATTTGCAACACCAAATATCTTCCTCCTATCTACTTGCTGAAAATATGTTTCGGGTCAACTCCCTTTCTTTCTGCAAATGCCAATCCTCCATTGGAGTCTCTTCGATTAATTTGTAATGACCTTCTAACTGTTTTACTAGATATTTCCTTTTCTGTCCATGAGGTTGGAATGAATCCTTCAACCATTTCTTAAGGACTTGTTTGAAATTTTGAAGCTTAACTTCCCAAACTAATGCCAAGTATCCCTGCAATGGAGAAATCCAGGCTTGCTTGATCAAATCTACCACCCCATCCTCTTGAATCCACGTTGAATTAAAGTAGAACGGAATTGGGCCAATATTTTCTGTCTTTTCTAATTGTAGCACTATTGGACGATGGTCATAATAATCTTAAGCCTTCATGGTTGAGAGACAATCTAACCCTTTCAGAAGCCAACTGATATGAATTAAAAACTTGTCAAGACGAGCGACGATGTGGTTGTTCCCCAATCTCCTATTCGACCATGTGAACTTTCCAACTTGGATTTACATCATATAGATCCTAATAGGAAATCAGGTCCTCCATGCAGTGTTTGAACGGGTCTCTGACGATGCTTTCTCCTCTTTTTAGCAATACTTAAGATGGTATTGAAGTCACTTTTATTGTTACAATTTTGTTGCATATATTTGCTTTTAATCTCCTCAAGAGAGTCCCAAAATTCCACCTTCTCTCTCTAAAGAGAAAGGGCATAAATATTTATAGTTGGAATACGCTCCCTTGTTTCTTTGGATTCCGGGAAGGCCATAATCCAAAACTGAGATTTCATAATTTCCACTAGGGTAAAATGTGTGTTCGACTAGAAGGTGCACAAACCTCCTGATACACCTCTTGATTGTTAGACCAACCCCTACTTCCATTCCATAATATACTTAGATGTCACTTTGAAAATTCTTGTTCATCCAACTTGGTTACTTGAAGAAAAAGAATCCAAGGAATGTCTTGTTTTACCATATATTTTACAGCTAGGGATTTTATAGGTCTCCCCAAACCCCTTATGTTGCATGATAAGAATTTAATTTAGAAGAAGGGTTTTGTTCCTCAGCGACATTGGAAGGAGGATTGTGTGATTGAAAAGATCCTTTAGTCATTTGTGGTGGATCCAATCTTGGCGGCTCAAAAGTGTTATAGCACCATTTACCACCCTTGGTATTTGTGATGCTTGGTATATGGCCTAGGGCAACCCCTCCTTCAAGACTTGGTCCAAATATTTTAAAAATAATGTTTTATTCCCTGTACGCTACTTTGCCCTAGGATAAAAGCGTGTACATGCGGGTTAGTCAATACCGAACCCGTATATATGTGTTAAAACACTTTAAAAAATTAAATTCCCTTAATTATGTGCAGAGTTTATGGTTTTTACTTGTTGATTACCTCTTATTGCCCGTGGCCCAACTATTTCCCAACTAAAAAACTAATTGGGAGAAGTATAAATAGACTTCTATGGGAAGCCCTTAAGGAGGAGAAGAGATAGAGTTATTATACTGAGATTATTCCTGACTGAGTTTGAAGTATCCCTGTGCTTCATGCACTTCCCCAAGTTTTAGGAAACCCTTGTTTCCTTGATTGTTGATATTCTCCCTATTGCTTGAGATATCATGGTATTGGTTATGGAAGGAGGTTGTTGAAGACTAGGACTGGACGGATTCAGAGGACGGTTCCACTTGGAGCTAGAATAAGAAGACTCGGGTGAATTATCTTCATGTTAGTTATAGCTTTCTACAATAAAAAGAAGTGTTGTCTTGTTTCCGAGATTAATTGTGTTTATGCATTAGATACTGTTGTAATTCATATGTGAATGTTATTTTGATGTATAACTAATCATTTTCTATTATGATATAAAGTTAGTTTCATTAAAATGCTTTATCTATATGCTGCTATGTATGTTCGAATTGAATAATTTTTAGGTTTGGAGAACATCAGGAGTTGCAGAGGGTCTGAACCCTACAGGATCTACCCAAACGAGGGAAATTTGAGTATGGTCGCTCTCACATAGTTTGTTTATTTAAGCATTTTGCCTGAGTTGTATGAGTGTTTCTTATTGTAGTTTGCTCTTGCTCTGTTGGGGTTCCAACCCAAAGCCCTAGGGTACTTATTCCCGTAACATAATTTGCAAGGGTGTGTCCTCATTAATCTCTCCTTCTTTTGAATCTTCAAACTCTTCTTCATTCTCTAGAGCTTCATCATTCATGGTAGGATTTGGATCTGCTAATCTATCTCCATCTTGATTCCTAAGAGTATTGAAATTGTTTGAAGAGGTAGAAGTCGTATTGTTACCTCGATTGACCTAGGGTTTTTTAGTAGTTCTCTTCCCTCGATTCCCACCTTTCCACTCATTTTCCATTGATCCTCAGGAGGAGCAGTTTGTTTAGGGCCTTTGTTACTTGGAACCTTGGAGCAGTCTTGAGAAAAATGGCCTTATTCATGGCAATGTCGGCATTTAAACGAGATATGTTCATAGTCCAAGATTTTTCGATGCTTCGAACCCCCAAGGGTTAAATTAATTTTAGCTGGGACCCTTTTCCAAGATCTACTTCCACACAGATATTTTCTTAGGAAAATTGTGAACACTTGGGTTCAACTTTATCAAGGTATTTCCCCACACCATTCCCAATTGCGTGAAGGTAGTTGTCACTCCAACAAGAAAGAAGGAATCAAGGCAGCTTTACCCAGACTGGGATGGCATTGGGAATGCCCTCATTAGGGTTGAAATCAAGAGTCCATTTATTCAAATACATTCTATAAGATCCGAAAAATAGAGGTTGTTTTGAAAAATCACATCTCTATCCTCAAGCTCAAATAGAAAAGCAAAGAAACCATTACCCACTGCAAAAATAACAATGTTATCCTTCATCTTAGGTTTCCAAGTTTTATTGATCCATACCTCTATAGATCTCAGCGAGGGCCACATCCCTGTAAATTTTCCAATCAAGTCTCACTCAGGATAAGACAACGAGGTTCTTCGAGCTGCCAAGGGAAGAACAATATTTTGAAATTCATCATTCCACTTCACAAAATTTCACTGCACCTCAAAGGATCGTAGGCACTTTGGCAGGGACGCAACCAATGCTTGAAAAGCAATGACTTCATCGGTATGTGATTGGAGAGAAGGGGGAGGAGGGGGAGAAGCCCCCTTTGGGGTCGCCATCGAAGGTAGATCTAGGTTTTTGCAGTCGGTGAGGAAACAACAGAGGGTAAGAGCACAACAAAGTGTTCCTCCATACTAAATCATATTAACATGTGCCATATGAAAAAAAATTGCACTCTCAAATATATTAATAAAAGAAAAATATTTTAATATGGACAATACTATGATTTATAAATAAAATATGTATATATTAAATAAATAAAATATTTCAATGACAACATATCTAAATTATTAAATCAATTAAAAAAATTAAATTCTTATAACTAAAAATTAATTCCTCTTTGTCTTTGGTAGATAGTAATTAAGATTGGATCTTGATTTTGAGATTTCGGAGCATCCACAATATTCATTTTTAATTCGACATTTCGAAGTTCAATACCATGACCATCATCGACACACAAAAAGGATGAGAGATAAGTATAGAAGAAAAATGGGAAAGAAGGAAAGAAGCCCGACAAGAGACCTAAGGACAAAAAACTATAACTTTAAAAAAAAATAAAAAAAAAACCAATTATATTTTCCATTTATTATTATTTTATTCTTATATTAAATTACAATTATCTGTTTTAAGGTCCAATAATATTAAAGTTGATTAAATAATATAAATAGTTAAAGATTAATTCTATAAAATGTACTTTGGTTTGTTTCATAAAAGAATGGAATTTTATAATAAGATAATTAGATATATTTATTTCATTTTTATTTTCAATTTTATTATCTTTAATTACAATTTATAGCAAAATAATTTACAATTCATAATTTTATTGTTATATTTAATTCCAGAGGTCATCAAGTTTCCATTTAAAAATATCAATGATTAAGTTATACTGTAAAATTAAGCTTGGTTTATTATCAGACATGATTTAATAAGTTAATTAGATTTTTAAGGATATGATTTTATTTCAACTCCATGAAACTAATTTCAATTAAGAATAATAATAGGTCATAGGTTAATAATAATATTGTATTACTAGTATTAATTATAATGTCAATAGTAATAATGTTTATTACTACTATTAAGAAGATAATTAATGCTACTAGCAATAAAACTATTATTATTAATCTATGGAAACCACATAAATTTGATTAGCATAATGATAAGGGAGGGTTAAAAACTAAGGGCCATAAATGAAAGTGGACCATAAGGAGGGGTAGAGGATGATAAAAATTAAAGGGAAAAGATTAATTATAGGGGGGGAGAGGGGGAGGGAGATGATGGAAAAGTTATAGGAGAAGGGTAAAGGGGAAGGAGGAAAAGGTGTCTAGAGAAAATGAAAGTGCAAGGGTAGGGGAAGAGGTCAGGTGAGGGGAGACATGTAGGTTAGTGGGGAGAGGGAAATGACGAATTATGATCCCGAGAGAGTAAGGGAATCCAATTCCTTCTTACTTACAAACCCCCATCCCTATTGATATTGTGAGGATCTATCTAGTTTAATAATTTTATAATATATTTGCATTATTTGTAAAAATTGTTTCAATTCTTAATAAACTTGTGACATACAAATATGTATTTATACACGAATGAAATCCTTGTATAAAAAGAGAATCAATCAATGCACTACTACAAGGAAAATGCTTCTGTTGTTGGATTTGTTTGCAAACCATTAGCAATTCTTAATTACTTCTACTTATTTTTATATAGTTGTTGGTCTTGAATATTTGTTGGTATCTTTTGTTGGTCGTTATATTTGAATCGTTCTTCAGTTGCAAATACTAGAAGCATTGGAGATCATAAACATATAATCTCAAGACACTAGTCTCAAACCAATTTTCCCAGTCTGTTTGATTTCCAATTTTTCTTGTGCTTCTTATGCTTGCGTGTTGTCTATAACCTGATATTGAGTTCATATAAAGCATATCTCCCATTTACTTTATTAAACACATATGGGTAGTATGAGGGAGTGGTTCCCATTCTGTATATACACAAATTTCTTGTTATTGACTATCACTAGTTCAATGATTGGGTGTATGAAGGTGTTGCAAATGGAAGATCAATTCATGGTGAGCTAGTTTAAAGAGAAATGCACAATAGGTGTTGATTTGGAAATTTAGGGATAAATTTCTTCCATTGGAGAGTCTTCCTCATCTAGAGAAGCCTCTACTAGCCCTTGGAAGAATTTAATTTGGTCTAGGAAAAATACATATTTTTAACGTGAAACCCACATGTGCACGAAAATACAAGTCGGCCTGGGCAAGCTAATTCAACCCCTTGAGACACATATAAATAGACCATTTGTCACATCACTTTAGAGCATCATTATTACACATCGCATATTCTCTCTTTTGATTGGATTGGTTCATATATGTCTAAAATAAGGAGGTCTAAGCTCAAACGTGCGAAAGGAAGGAGGATAATTTTGTTTTGTGTGTTGACTTTTTCACTGGGACAATTTGACTAGCCTTTGACTTGGGTTGACTTAGAAAATTTTGACTTGAAATTTCAGAATTTGTCCTTGTTTTGGAAGCCCAAATTCATTAGACAGGAGGAAATTTTTATTATTATTAGTTTGACCATCTTTAACCACAATCCTGCACCTAGGGTTTCCACAGGTCAAAGATTGACTTTGACTGAATATGTATTCGTAGAATTTTCACTGTTTCGACTAGATTGTGACCACAAAGGAAGGCCACATTTATTGGGAAGTTGACATAACCTTTTGGAGCAGCTTTTATCATTGACTTTTGGACTAGTTAAGGCATCTTTGACTGCTGTTGACTTCGACTAGAATTGCAAACTTTTGACTTTAGATCACATTTGACTTTTGGGCTCACCTTGAGTGGATATTGGTTAGTTGTTATTGGATGGTCAAATATTTCACTTTGAATCTTTGTTGATGAATTGGAACATTGTATCTCTCTGCCAAACATTTAATGACAATCTAATAGGAGAAGAATTTTGAAAGGGTTATACATCAAATTGGCTTGCTTTTAATTTTAAAATTAAATTATCATTATTTTATTATTATTGTTATTATTTTTAAAATGAATGGCAAGGATTAGGGCTTAACAATGTAAGTTATAAATGAGAGCAAAGGTGTTAATATGTTAATACATTTTATGGAAAATGAAAGAAAAAATATAGAGAGTTTGAAACATTCCATGATTTAGTCTTTATTTTGATAATTATTATTAGGATATGCAATTGTAATTTTTATTTGTTAATATTGTATTTTCAAATATATAACTGGATTCAATACCTTCAAATATTCTCATTGGATTTGTATGTCATGTGAAACATTTATATATGCCATTCAACCAAATCTTTTAAATTTTGCAGTTGGACTCTGAGCAAAAATGTTAAGAAAACATGATGGGAAAAAGGTTCAAATCATAAAATGCTTAGATGACACAAAAAAATAATTAAATATTAGATAAGTAAAAATAATTAAATATAAATACAAGTAGCATAACATGGTTATATATTATATGAAAACTAATTGCTTACCTTCATACAAATTATTATACTCCAATTTCCAAAGTCCATAGTTAAGGTGTCAATTTTTTTCTAGGCTCCTTCCTATTAAAATGATATTTATAGTTAATTCAATACCAATAGTTACTAGGGAGGAGGTACTTGTACTGATCAAACACATATTTTCCTAAATGTCTTGAATGTCGAGATGCTATTTTGGGATCATAAATTGGGTATGCAAAGTTAACCTTTGTTTGAAGACCTACAAGATGTTGAATTATGTTAATATTAATATACCAAGCAATTATTTAAAAATGGACAAATTATTTATGAAATAAAATATTGTTAGAGTGTGATACTTCATTAAGTACTACAAAATTGTGTTAGCCATAGGGTACCTTGTCATAATTGTAAATAAAGTATTTTATGGAATTGAATTGTCTTTGCCACACAAGTTTGGAGTTATCATACATAGTGATACCAACCCATAATTTTATAGGTTCATCAATAAGAGCCTCAATAAATATGTCCATATATTTACCTTGATACTATAATTATTTGAAAATACACATTTTTATTACCATGAACATAAAATAAATCAATATGTAACAAACAACTAAAATATAATTGGAACTATATGTGTTTGAAATTATTATTTTAAAAAAATATCTAGAACAATCATTGCAAACATTTTGTGCTCTCTTTTTATTGACCTCCAAGGAGGAGGAAGATTATTATTTATAACAAAAATAGCCACGTTGAGTAGATTGACCTTAGCCTTCCAAATGGATTGACACCATCAACTGTCAATGAAAGTATAATATTATGAGTTCTCTTTTTAAAAACTGGCCATATTTCCTTGATGTCCTTAAATGTAGTACCATAAGTTTAGGCATTTACATACGAAACCACCTTCATTTTTATTCTATTCATGTTCATCCATACATTGTGCTATGTTTTGCACTTGAATAATTGTTGAAAATGTGAGAGTTATATAAATATGGTGATGAACCATGTCAATTACCTTATTTGTTATTTTATTGATTTGATATCTATTAATTCTACAAATTCCATGATGAGAGCATTTCAAATTTGTTGCGTGTTCTTGCAAATTAAATTATTTGACATTTAGCCTCGTCATCTACAACACTAAAGAAAATCAATTTAATATATTCATCAATATTTCATTCTTTATATATTTAACACGAAAATAAAAAACATGATATTCTTGTATGAAGAATTATAACTTAGGATTTGTGTGAGACAAGTTTTTTACAAATTGTTCAATACTTCCAAGTTCACCAATAATAAAACAATGAAGAGAATATTTTATTGAGCCTTCATATAGGGGTTTATGTGTATTGCATTCTTTATATAATTAACACTAAAAACAGAAATAAAAAAACATGATATTCTTGTGTGAAGAATTAGATTGAATGACTTAGGATTTGTGTGAGGGGAGTTTTTGACAAACCATTCAATACTTTCAAGTTCACCAATAATAAAACAATGAAGAGAATATTTTATTGAGCCTTCATATAAGGGTTTATGTGTTTGATCAAATAGAGGTATGTCGTAAACATGATCATCAAAGTTATCATCTATTGCAGCAAAAATGTCTTTCATCAATGTATTCATCACATCATTCTCAATTATATTAGTATCATCATATTCTCAGCTATAGGATTTATTTCAAGACCTCTAATCAAATTGTTCAACAATATTACCACTATAATCTGGTACATCCTTATCTTTTGATACAATCTTAGGATGTTCTGTCCTTGTGTGTGTGTGTGTGTATTTTAGATAATAAAAATTAAACACGTAATTAATAGTTTACCAAAGGATGGAATTTGTGACCCTTTCAAAGTGCTCACAATCTCAACAACATTTTTTTGCAAGATTCTTCTCCAAGTTGGTCCCTTTGTTGGAAAATTAACTAGGTATGGCCTTCACAATTATCATTGTACTTGTATCAATTTCATGTAAAAGCAAAAATAATAATTTATTATTATTATTATTACTATCATTATTTTTATTTCTAGTCAAAGCATGTTCTTTTATGTTTATAGGGTTTATTGAGCCAAAATAAAATTTATTATGAGTTAAAGAAATATATTTGAGTCAAAGTCCCAATTGGACTTCTTGTAAGAAAAGGAAAAATATTTTTTTATTGAGTCAAAAAGACAATTTTGTTCTCCACATACCAAGTCATCACTCCCGGACAATTCAGCCTAAAGAGACACCTATTTGACCTCCTGGACATGTATAAGTAGAAGGAAGTTCAACCTCATTTTCTCTCCAACCATCACTTCGATTTATGTGCAAGAAGGATTTTTTTAGCAAAAGTCAAAGGAGAGAGAGATCGAAGTTAAAGGAGAGAGAAACCTTTGTTTTCTGCCCTAGTTTTTGTTCACACATGTCAGTTTTATGAGGAAGTTTTGTGGTATTGCAGGGCCGAAATTTCAGGAGATGACCAGATTTCATATGTTTGACCAACGTTTACTTTGCTGACTTTGACTTGTTGGAAGAAGGATTGAAGGAGGGCTGACTTGGATCTTTGTGGAAGTATTCGTTTTGGTCTTGGGTATTAGATATCTCACTTTGATGAGATTCTATAATAAGAGGGTTTCCTTCGGATTTCCCCCTTGTGGGGTTTTTTCCCTGGCTTGGAGCCTATATCTTTGTGTTCTTGTCTTTTGTGATGTTCATGTTTTGTATTTTTGGTAATTGTTGATGAAGAAGAGAACATAAAATTTAATAAGAAGCCAACAAAATTCACAAGTAATTATAAAGTAAGAGAAATCAACCCTAATCTGTAATCATATTGATTTCTCAACATGGTATCAAAGCTAAGGTGAAGGAAAGGCAGTTTGAAGATCACATATAGTTGTTTGGAAAATACTGGGGGGGGGGGGGGTGGGGGCGGGTGGGGGGAGGCAGGTGAATCAGTATTTTAAACACACTTCAATTTTTCCATTTCTTATTCTGATTTATGTATGCTATTGTCATTCAAGAAACCAATGTATGTACACAATTGTGATCAATCCAAACCACATATATCCAAATAACTAATTTATCATTTATTTCATTAATTGTTCATCTTTAACCAGTGCATCATTACTTCATTATTCATTCATTAAGCAGAAAGCATGAGAAGTAAAGAGAAGATAGACCATCAATACACAAGAAACGTATCAACACACATGAACACCAGGATTTTAGGTGGAAACCCAATGTGGGAGAAAACCACCATTGTCGTCATCTTTGTCTTCTTCTTTTATTATAAAGGAAAACATCTTACAATATTGTAATGGCACAAACTCATACCAGTACACAAGAACCCACTTGCAAAAGACTACAACCTTCTCTCATTTTCCAGCACCCACTAGAAGGGAACTCCAACCCCCTGATCTCGTTTACCGGCTACTAATGGAAGTGAGCTCCTACCCCCTGCACAAATTTACCAGCTACTACTGGATGGAAGCTTTAACTCCCTTAATGAAGGCTCCAACCCTAAATACTTCTTGTGGACCATGTTTCATAATATTTCATATTGGATACACCTGACTAAAAAATCAAACCTGTAGGCCATCTTTCATCATATTTTCAGACTGGACCCACTTCCATCATTAAGCCCAAACCAAGTAATAATTATGAAACCAAACACTGAATCAAATCATCAATTACTTAACCAACCAAATCACTATAACTTCAGCAAACCAATCATTGAATCTCAATCCACTATTGCAACCAAATAAAACCATCATAACCAGATCATACCAATGCCTAACCATTCATAAATATACCAAGCCATACTCCCTTCATCACAGAAACCAATTGTTGTCACTGTAAACCCTGATAAGACATGCATCAGAATGTATTTTCTATTGTTATGAAGACAATTAGCATATATACACTCTTCCCCTGTATAAGACACGTGTACATATCTCAAATCACCGACAAATGCATCATGAATCACTACAATACTAAATTAACCATAGAATAAAGTACCGAATTAATCGCAGATCACTTAATCAATTACAGATCACCACACTGTATCATCATCACTAATCAAAATTCCATTCCATAACTAAATTAACTCAATCAGTACTGTCAAACAAAGATTATCATGATAGAGACGCCATCGACAAACAACAATAATCAGAACAAAATTGATCAAGTGTCATCAAAAATCCATACTGCAAAACCCTAGCATATGTACGTGACTTCCACAAAACATATAAGTGTATGTACATGTGTACCATTTACAACACCCACATACAAATACAAACATACTGAAAACACTTCCTATACGTGACTGCCCATAAAAAGATCTGCATATGTATGTAACTAACCTGAGACAAACCTGCGTATAGATCTGAAAATTTTCGTTGTAAACATAATATTCACAGTCCACAACCCTTACTATTATAATTACATACTTTAGACTACTTCATTCAGATCACAACATCATTATAACCACAGATCTATCATTGTTAGATATTTTTAATAAGTAAATAAAACAAGCACATATGCCACCATACTTCAGATCTCTAATATTTGAGTCTTCTCCTTGCTCCCTAGTGCACACATGTTTCAGATCAAATCCTTCATAAACAATCGATCGCTTGCACACCTAATACCTTGATCTATATTTCTTTATATAACATTTTCCTTAGCCATACCTTAGTCCAATCCTTTGGTAATTCCATTAGTATTCTTTGACATGATCAAATAACCATTGTCACTCTCATTACTATGGGATAATACCATGGTAAATTCCCCTAGTATCCAGATTACCATGCTACGGATTTTGTATGTGACTTCTCTTCACAATACCTGTGTATGTACGCGACCTTGCTTCTCAGGCTCTTGTATACTTTCTCAAACGTCACCTTTATTATTCATCTATCTTTGAACTGATATTACTTTGTCTATATCACCTGTCACATATGTACCAGTCTACATAATCATCATGTTATCACACTGTTGACATCTTTATCAAGTAGTTTTCCAGCAAGGACAACACATTAGGCATAATGCCAACAATCTCCCCCTTTGGACTTGGTGGCGACCATTTTAGTGTTTGGCCACCATCTGTAAACTCCTATAAAACTTGCAAACGCGCCTGTGAATACCAAGACTTACTTCAAGCATTATTCTCCCAAAAACCAAGTGTCCCTCCCCCTTTGACATCAAGGGAAAAGGGCTTACCAAAAGCTGAATGAAGGCCATCTTTGTAGAAACTGCATACTAACCATGCTCCCCCGAAGCATGTGATGAAGATATTTCAACGACTCAACCAAAAATGACATCAATAACTCATGATTACATAAGATACCTAAACATTTTGGTTTACATTTTTTTATGCATTATTACATCAATTGCCCAAAATAATGGGATGGCATACAAAGCATGATTTGATCCCAATAGTTCATACATGACTAAATATTACAATAACATGTGTCTTTTCATGACCTTTACATCAAGAGACAAATATGGCACTTATAACCAGACACGGACCTCAACAATGATTGTCATCATCAACCATCATACATATGAACCTGCAACATGAAAATCTGATTGCAACAACATTGAAGCAACATGAGCATCCTTATCATCAAGAAGCTATGTAAGATAGGACAATGTAGCATCAAAATTCAATAGCATCAACATGAGACCAAATATGAAATGCTTCCAAGCATCACTAAGCAACTATAACAGAAGCATAAGATAGTGCAGTAAATCTTTGTCAGCAACTCATTCCCTTAACCTCATATTATCAAGGTCAACGTGTTCTTTCCATATATAAGAAGATCCATAACCCATAGGGAGCAATATAAATCTCTTGAACCACCACTAGTAGCATACACATATTCTCTCCATGTACCAACAACATATGTGAACACCAAGAATACCTTCATCAACATAAGTCATAGGACTTGATCAACAACATCATCAACCAACATCTTATATTTATCTTTCTTATCAATGTTTGACAACAACAATTTTTCAAATGTAGATTAAGCAACATACAACTTCACCACATGCAATCAATACATCATTGATGACATAATGACAACAACATTGATTATCATCATCAATCAATGTCAATAACGATCATAGCATACACATCCTCTTCATCAAGTGTATCAAGAAGGATCAACTTCACTAAGTGCAACTTAAGCAATATATATGCATCATCCATGACTTCATCATTACTAATGACAAAATGCCAACAACATATGTATCTTCACTAATAACAGCAACAACAACTATACATCACCAAATGATATGTACTCATCATAACTAGCATGAAACAAGCAATTCTCAAGAAATCATAATGCCAACAATGGACCATTTAGAAGTATAGCAGATGCTTCCACTTAACATGCGCCAACTATTCACTGTCAAATTTGGTCATATCCATCTCATCAATAAAAAAATGCATCAAAGAACCACAACAATGTTTTTGCAATATATCATGAACTAACCATGATTCCTAAGTGACATAAAGACATTATTAACAGTATGTAACAAGTCAATATCAGAACCAGAAAGCCAATAATAATTTATTGAAGCATATCAGAAACTCCCCCTAAGTCTATCCCATTGTTTCTCCATCTTAAAGAAACATACACGACTGTCTAGATCAAAACTCGCGTATACACGTGATTGTCCTTCATGAGATTCGCGTAGAGAAAGTGAATTTTTTATTCTTCATAGTCAAAACTCCTCCTAAACCTGTATTGTTCATTCATGTTCACTGCTACTTCATCAGATGCAATGTCAATAATACCAATTTACCAAAGCATCATCAAAATAATATCAAACCAAAGCTCCCCCTGAGATCATACATCAGTGATCCTGTAGACTCGATAATCATCACCCACTCTTCATGGGGTCATGTACCTCACATTACTTTTGATTTCACTATTAGAAGTATGCTTTAAACAGAATAGACTGCAATGGAACTACCTTCTTTTATTTTGAATCTGAAGAAGAAGAGGAACTATACCTCTTATTTCTGCCTGACTTCTTGTATGTTAACACATATAATTTTTCTGGATTTTTGTATCCTCTTACTATAACCTTTCCAGTTTCTTTGTTTATAACTTTGCATTTAGTTGATGTAAATACAATTATACGTCCCGTTTCAACCATTTGATGTACTTTTAGAATATTATGCTTTATTCCTTGAACTAATAATGCATCAATTTCTTTTTCATGCTTCTCAAGTTTGATTCTTCCTTTTCCCGTAACTTTTGTTGGAGCAATATTTCCAAGAATCATCTTACCATCTTTTTTTTTCTTGAGAAATTCAAACTTATCCTTATCTCTAGTCATGTGATGAGAGAATCCACTATCTATGTACCATTCTTCTTCATATTCAAATGGGCATAGAGCAATACCACACCTTGTTTGTTCTTCTTCTTTCTGCTTATGATGAGAAGTGTTGGTGGATTCATCCTTCTCAGGTCTTTTGGAAAAAACATATTCTTATGTGAATGTTTGTCATGTTGTTTGTGGAGGTCCATTGACTTGTTCCTGCATTCTTTTGCTACATGCCCAAACATGTTATAAGTATAACATCTTATATGACCAGAAAATGGAGCAGAGTAATTATAATATTAATGTTTCATATTCCTCCTATTGCAATAAATAGCTTTGTGACCAAATATGTTGCAGGAAAATAAATATCCCTTAAAGAAACCTGAGTACCTAGGAGCTAATGATCTTCCTGTGAAGTGGTTATTTTCTTGAGATTGAAACAATTTTCTTCTGTAATTGGCTACAACGTCTCCATAATTATGACATATAAAACATTCAATATTATTGATCAAAGGAGAGAATCAATTAATGTTTCTATTATTGGGAGCAAATTATTTCTTTTGAAAAATCATCTTCCTTGGATGTTGATCTAGTTGACTTCTTATCTCTTTTACAGGAATTTCAAATTTCATATTGTTATCCTTCAAGTTCCTTGCACAAGCTTGTGAACTAGATTCTCCTTTTACAGTTTGATGCAGGAGCATTAGAAATTCCATGTCATCAAGCTTTTTGGAGATTCAACATGGAAAATTAATTTTATTTCCTTACTGTAAATAATTTTAATTTATTTATTTCTTAAAGAACTATAGATAGAGATAATATTTAGTAGATAATATTTTTAAGAAGAAAATTTGCCTTTTAAGGCATGAAAATTTTAGGAAAGACATCATAAGAGGTTGTAAGAGAAAAGAATCTTCGTAACAATTAGCAGGTTGTTAGGATAAGCAAAAGTTTAGAAACCTTAGAGACTATTGAGGTTCTTTTAGGATTTATAAAAGCTATGGATAGGCAAGATTTTGTCAATAAGGCAAAAGCGAGTCTACCTTGAAAACCATGAGTGATTTATGGATCTAGGAAAATTTATTTTGTTTGTATATGCTATTATAAATATTGTAAGCCTAATGGGAAAACTAATGTCCAAATTAATGTATGATCAGGCCAAACATATGCATATGAATTTGGTTTCATGGTATATTTTGTTGCATTAAGTGGTATCAGAGCTAGAGATCTGCAGACAACATAAGAATTTTGTGCTCCAATATGGAGAAAAATTACAACGACATTAAGACAACCGCAATTGATTTTGGGTTTTCTATAATTTGTGGATATTGATGACAAGTAGAAGCAATTGAGAAGGAGGATGTGGTGAGAATTATGATATCTAACATAGTTGTGATGGAGGAAAAATAGTGATTGCATAAAGTTGAAGAGACAAGAGTGCTCAAAATGGGTTCCAGAAGAGGGAACTAGAAATGGCAACAGTTCTAGCTTAGAGGAGATATCTTGGTGAGGCGTGTGTAGCAAGAAGGAGACATGTTACTGTAAAGGTTATTTGCAGTTCATGGTGGGAAGTGGAAAGCTCACGAACAAAGAGGAGAAGATGAAGATGAATATGGATAGTCATTTGAAGAATTTAGAGGGAAGCCACAAAGACTCCAAAGTAGTTAGCATAAGGAAAATGGGTGATGAAGAATACGAGTGGGAACTTTTTGAGATAAAAGCATAGCTGAATGTGCTTACAAAGTTTCTACATCAAAATGAGAAGAATCAAAGGTATTGGTAAAACATGAGGAAAACGGTTAAATGGCCTATTGAAATATTATGGACAAAGAAGCAGAGACATAAGCTGAGACAAAGGTTGAAGAAAGAACTCAAAGCTACTTAGTGTAATGAGGAAATTCACAAAGGTGAACCTAATCAAGAAGAAATAATTGAAGAGGATGGTGATGAGGTTGTTGGAGATTTGATGTTTGAGACATTAAATGAGGCTACAAAGCCTTACATTTTTTATGATGATTCATTTATGGTTGCATGTGTTACTACAGATGATGGAAAATCTTTTGAAATTTTCATGAAGAAAGATGAATATAGAGGAGAACAAAGTTCAAATTTTGTTCTTAGTAGAGAGGAGGAACAATACTTGAATGGGATTCTCATAGGGAATGATGAGCCAAAGGCAAAGATCGCTTTCCATATTCATACTGATTTTGTGCATGCAGGTGTGGAAGAAGTGATTATCGAATTCAAACTAATGCAAGTGGAATAGAAACCGAGGGTGAACAATTTGCAAAATTTGTTGTGAATGAGGATGCAACGAAGTCAAAGGAGGAAGAGTTTGCTGACAACATGGAAAAAAATCTCAATCAACAAGTTGAAGCAGTGCAAATAATCAAGGCAAAAACTATAAAAGCATGGGATGAGGTTGATAATAAATTTGTTTGTTTGTATACTTTTGTTTTGATCACTTTTTTGGCCAATTTTTGTTTCACTTGGAATGGTGAGTAAAATCATGGTGAAGACAAATGTATTGCAATCAGAAAAGTAGGAGTGGAATTATGGTGGAATTCGAGAACAAGGTGTAGAAGTACAACAACATGAGAAACCCAATGATATCCAACATAGATATGTAGGGGATCCAAGAGGACGTTAGCAACAACAAAAAATGGTCAGGATACCATGGAATTTTTCTATCTTGGGAGTTTGATGTAGGGGCATTAGAGCTTCCAAGTCATCAAGCTTTTTGGAGATTCAACATGGAAAAGGAATTTTATTTCCTTACTGTAAATAATTTTAATTTATTTATTTCTTAAATAACTATAGATAGAGACAAGAGTTAGTAGATAAAAATTTTAAGAAGAAAAATTTCCTTTTAAGGCATGAAAATTTTAAGAAAGAAATCATAAGAGGTTGTAAGAGAAAAAAATCTTGGTAGCAATTAGAAAGTTGTTAGGATAAGAAATTTGTTATAAATATTGCAAACTATTGAGGTGATTTTAGGATTTAGAAAAGCTATGGATAATTAACAATATTTTGTCAATAAGGCAAAAACTAGTCTACCTTGAAAAGATTGAGTGATTTGTGGATTGATTTATGGATCTGTTGACATGGCAAATTTCGCTATGCCAACAAGGGGAACTAGCCCGATTGCAAATCCCAATTAAATCTACTTTCGTTTGTAATGGCTAGTTCTAATGGGTTTTAAAGGATCCCGTAAACTATTAAAGGTGTTGAGATATTGCTTCCTTGAGGAAGACTTCAATTAACTCAAAAAAAGAAACAGCTAACCTATATGTATCAAATCCTATCTACACTACTTCTCACTACTTAAGCTAGTCCTAACTATCCTAATTTATCCTGCAGGAGAAAAACAAAAGGAGGTTAAACATCATATACAAATCCCAAGTCCAAATGAATCAATTATTGGTCCACATAAGAACAAGGCTGTATTAAATCCTAATTGCAATCCCATTACTTATACAGGAATATACATTCCTTTATTTACAAGTAACACTTGCAACTGATGTTTAACAAAGTCTCGAATCAGCGACCTTTCATGAATTAACAATGCTATTGAATCATATTCAAATAACCAGGAATAACCATGAACTGCTTGTTATCAATATGCACAAAGCAAATAACATTTATCTTTATGCCAACAACAACACACTGATTCTAAACATATGAGAGAAAAGGAAAATAAATCTGAAACAACAGGCTCCTTCTTGAACTAAACAGACTTCTTCATTCGTAATAAATCAAAGTTGTTTTCTCCAAACAAAAATCCCTCCTCTCCTATCTGGAACTAATAATTATGCCTCAGGTCATGGTCCTTGGTATTCCCCTGATCTCTTCAACTCCCCTTTTATTTTCAATATACAAATCAGAATGTGTCGACGTACCACAGTTAGTGTAACCACTAACACGTAAAAGGTATATTTGCTAGAGTGCTTCGTTTCCTGGGGAACGAATAGGTGTTGATTGAAAGAGAACGATTACATATCATCTCTTTGTAGCTGTGTGGAGTGGCTATCATTCCCTATCATTTCCTGAAGGAAACTGAAGATGTTGCACTCATCATCCCACATCTGGCATGCTTTGAGGTGTATATGGAAGAAATGACATTTTGATGGATCAACGTTGCCATGAGTGCTTCAATTTCGCCTCTCATCTCTTGATCCTCACCTGCAGGGATATTTAATCATTAACTATGGATATAAAAAAAATATAACAAAAATGCTTAAAAACAAAAACCTTGCCTTCAACCACCATTTCTATTAATCTCATAATGCAAAGCAATCATGATTATTAAGCCATCGAACCTGTTATAATCTCTATTCTCGTTGCCCATAATAGTCATTATTATTCAAGAATACCTTGCCAACGCTTGAATAGGCAGACCATTCACTTTACCTAATTTTCTTTTAAAAGTCTGGACCACAACATTTTATCAAATACACAGGAAAACACGGGAAAACCAGCGGCTGGGTCGTACAGCCAGACTTGAAAAATTATGGACACAGGCATATAATTATCGTTGGGTCTGCCATATCGCTCCTTTGCATATTTCATAAACCTCGGGCTCCGCCGATTGCGATAAATGATTGGGGAAAGCAGACCCGAAATATGTGTGTGTGTGTGTGTGTGTGTGTGTGTGTGTGTGTGTGTGTTAATACTGCTGACGGGTCTGCAATGGATGAATTCCCTTTGAAAAACCCCAGGCCTTAATACTTTGTCGAATACACAAGGATAAATGGAAAACCCGAGTCTGTCCATAAGTCCAGACTTGAAATATTATATACCTTGATTCATAGTTGTCGGCGAGTCTAGTAGATCACAGCGCACCTTATATATAATCCTTGGGTTCCGCCGATTGCGATATGCGATTGGGGCTTTGGACCCGATAATATATATATTGCAATTAATAAAGCCATCGGGTTTGGTAGACAGTGGCGTGCCATATACATAGCCTTGGAGCTGGCCGATTACGATATGCGATGGGGCTTCCGGACCTGATATATATATAATATAGTTAATAATGTTGTCAGGTCTAGAAGACAGGTGCACTTTATATGTATATATCCTTGGAATCTCGCCGATTGTGATATGTGATGGGGCTCCAGACCCAAAATATATACAATGTGGTTAATAATGTTGTCAGGTCCGGTGCCTTATGGTATGCATTGAGTTGATTGCGATAGGAAAAAAAAGGGTGATTTGGGCATGCTTGTGAAGCATTTCCACTGTAAAGAGTTATAATGGGAATAAGGAAGCGATGGAAGGTTTCGTGGGTCGAAAAATTCCTGATGAGGGTATGAATGAAGGGCTTAGAGAGGGTTATAGATGAATCGTGTGGCAGGTATTTATTAAGGGGGCCTTAACCATTAGGCATTGAATATTTGACTTCGCAACGAGTTAAAGTCTTTGGGACAAAACAGATCATTTGGAGAGGTGAAAGATCATTTTTTTAGGGGACCCATTTAAAATTGCTATCAAGGCAGGTTTTAATAGGGTGGTGGTTGTGGCCACAACAAATGGCGAACCAATTATCTCTGTTTCCAAATAAACCTTGGATCAATAGAACATCAGGGTGTTAAGATAAACTTGAAATGCAAACTGTACAAATGGGCAGGCATGGGTTCCACTTCAACATTAATTGCTTCAGGTGAGATAAAGACAAATAGCTTCTACTTACTGATAAGGTTTTGATAGGGATTCTCTAATGGTAATATTATGGAATTTATTAACCTTCCTTTACCTGTTTCCTACTTTCAAAAATCCTTTCGAGGCCATCACTAGTCAGTCAATACATGTTTAGGTGTGTACCTCAACTATTTATTGCTCATCAAACTTGATGTAGATATGTTTATTTTCACTTTATATGAGAATTTCAGTGTTATATTTTCATATGATTGAATGGGATGCAATCATGGATCATGCCATATTTTTAAACCGCTTAAGCAAGGTTGGGCTTGCTGTGTCAACCGGTACTCTGAGCCCATAAATAGTCCTTACTCTAACAGGCTTCCCAAACAACCTGTCCTTCCAGATTGGCACAAGGACTTGACATTTCATTTTCTTTTAAATAAGTCCTTATAGTTTTAGGCACAAGGACTAGAGCACAATTGGATTTTCCACATGGTATATGATAGTGAGTTTAGCCCATGAAAGGAGATTTACTTGTAGATGATAGGTATTGGAGAATTTAGTGTGGTGGATGGGACCAATGGAGAATAACTGCAAACCTTGCAAGCAAGCATAGGCTAGGTCTAAGTGGGATTTGTTTAAAATGTAGTGTTCCTCCATGCCAGTCCAGTTGTAGTTACACATTTTTCATTTTATAAAGATGCCCCTACATGCTCCTAGTATCCAAGTTATCAACAGATCTCGCCTAGTTCCCAACAGATTCTAATGAGTGGCTTCAGTTTGAATTCCACCTCTGGTTTTCCAGTTCTCATGGGCTCATTGAAAATTTGTTTAATTTGCAAAGTAACGATGGATTTAGAATTAGCAGACTCATCAACAAGTTAATGAGGAAGAGAAAGGCTAAAGGTGGTAAATGAGGTCCATCTGAAAAAGGTAAAAATGAGATTGGAGGGCCGAAATCAGTTGGCTAAAAAGGACTGTAATTCAAAACAACAGGAAAATAAACTTTGCAGAAAAATAAAAAAGGAAAACACAGAAATGCAACTAAACTAACAGCAAAAATAAAATGAATTCTAACCTATTCAGGAGGTAACCACCATGTGGTGGCTACTGGAAGTATCTCTTCAAATGTTGGGCATTAACAAGGAGTTTTTTAGTTTCTCCCTGTTAAGTTTTCAACCTGTAAATTCCTTGACCAGTTTTTTCCGCAACTTGGATTGGGCCCAGCCAAAAGTGTTGGAATTTCGTGTGTTTACCTTTTGGCTCATTCAACTTGTCCCATTTCAGGACTAGCTCTCCTACTTTGTAATCTTTATCTCCTGCCAGACAACGATCAAACCACCTCTTCATAATCATTTGGTGATTTCTGAATTTATTTATGGATTTATCTCTCAATTCTTCCAACCTCACCAATTGGTTGATCCTTTCTTGAAGCAAGGCTGAAGGGGTTCCTCTTGAAGCTTGGGAGAGTTGTAAAGAGGGAAGGGTAACTTTTGGAGGCAAGATGGCTTCCTATCCATAGACGAGAAAGTATGGGGAGTTTCCTAAGGCCACTTTTGGGGTGACCCTATCAGCCCAAAGGGTATTTGTTAGAGCGTTGAGCCAGTTTATATAGTTGTCAGCGACAGATTTATGGATTATGCATATGAGGTTCTTGTTTGAGGAATCTACAACTCCATTTCCCTGGGGATAATAGTTCGATGCATACCTTATGTGAATTGATTTATCAATAGCAAATTCAGTCAATTTCAATGATGAAAATTAAGAAGCATTATCACATATGAGAGCGCCAGGAATGCCATACCTATTGATAATGAATTTCTCAATAAATGATATTACCTCATCTTCATTCACCTTTCAAAGCGGGATGGCTTCGGTCCATCTGGTGAAGTAGTCGGTCGCTGTGAGCATATACTTATGTTGTTGTGAAGAGTTTGGAGTGATCTTGCCTATGATATCCAAGCCCCATTGCTGGAACGGAAAATAGATCATAAAGGGCCTGAGGGGAACAGTCGGCTTTCTTTCTCATCCTGCGGCGGTTTGACACACCTTGCATTTGCGAGCATAGGCATGCGAGTCTCTAAACACTGTGGGCCAATAATATCCAACTCTTAATATTTTGTGAGTAGTGGTCTCTCCACCATAGTGACCACCTGCTAGGCCATCGTGCATTTCTTTCAAGACATGATCAGCATCACCCTTTTCCAGACACCTCATCCAGATTCCATCATGATTTTTCTTGTATAATGTGTCATTGGCCAAATGATACTAATTAGATTTCAATCTGAGTGATCTCCTTTGTGATGCATCCATGTGCTCAGGGCATGCTCCCCGTGTGAGATAGAAGTGTATGTCGTAATACCATGACTCAAGATCCAAAAGGGCTTCTGATGCTTTGCGTTCATATATCAGCGTTTCATTAATCCATAGGGGATCCTCCCTGAGTTCTACTTGTTCATTTTGCATGCTCTGTGCTTCTAGTTCTTTGGATGCCCCTTCTTTATCCGTCAAGGCTTCTTGCTAGCCTGCACAATCCTTGCCCTCAAATTATCTTTGTCGGCTTAATATCAAGATCGAATTCTTGAAGTGCGGCGATCCAATTCCCTCTCTATTCACCCATTTCTTTCTGCACGAAGAGGGCTCTTGCAGCAAGATGGGGAATGATTACTTTAGTCCTGGCCTTTAATAAATAAGGGAGGAAGTTTTTCACGGCTTTAAAAACCGCAAAGCCTTGTTTCTCCACGTCTGAGTAGTTCATTGCTGCTCCCTAGAGATTAGAGCTCATATAACAAATAGGGATTTCGTTGCCATCATCATTTTTTTGAGTGAAGATCACAACATATGAAAGATCAAAAGCAAAAGTGTATAAGAGGAATTCCTCACCGAAATTGGGGCTGACCAATGCAGGAGCTTCTGTGATGGCTTCCTTGATTCACTAAAATGATTTCTTAGCTTCATCGCTCCACTTATACACAACGTCCCTTTTCAGCTGCATAGGACACACTATTTCTGCGAAACCTGAAACAAATTTCCTAACGAAATTAATTTTCCAAAAGAAAGATTGCATTGCCTTTTTATTTGCAGGGGGTTGTATTCTCATGATAGTCTCTACTCTTTCAGGATCAATAACAATCCCTTCTTTAGAGAGGATATGCCCCAGTGGTTTCCCTTCTGTGACTGCAAAGATGCTCTTCTTAGGATTCAACGATATTCCATACCTTTAGCATATTTCAAAAATCTGTTTTAGGTGATAAATATGATCCCTTCTATGATATGCATACACAATGATGTCGTCTATGTAAACCACTACTGATCTGTTAATCAACCCTTGGAAAGCTATTTCCATGGCTCTCTGGAATGTGGCGCGCACATTAATAAGTCCAAAAGGCATTTTAAGATATGCGTAAGTGCCCCATTTAGTGTTGAAGGTTGTCTTCAGTTGATCCCCATTAGATACCAACACTTGATTATATCCTGAAAACCCATCTAATAGGGACAACATTTCAAACCCAGAAACGCACTGAAGAATGTGTTCCATAGAAGGGACAAGGTACTTATCCTTTTGCAATGCTTTGTTCAGGTTTCTGAAATCGATACATAGCCTGATGTCTCCATTTTTCTTTCTCACTGGTACGAGATTGGCTACCCAGTAGGTGTGCCTGACTGGGAAAATTATTTTAGAATCCAGCATTTTGTTCAGTTCTTTCTTCACCAACGGTTCCAGGCTTGGATGCATCTTGCAAAGCTTTTTTTGGTAGGGCTTAGCCTCCTTTGCCAAAGGAATTACATGCTACATAGTGTTGCTATCAAAGGTTTTTAGGTCTCCATATTTCTATGCAAAGACATGCTTATATTCTTTAAATAGCTTGACAAATGCAGCTTTTTCTTGTGGAGAGCACCCCAAGCCCAAATTAACAGTTTTTGGGTATTCTTTGGTTCCAAGGTTGACCGATTCGTACTTCATGGATGAGCTATGCATTTTGCAATTCATTGGCTTTTTGAAATTATCATACAGGTCATATAAGTGCTCCATCTTGACAACTGACTTGGAAATTGTATTGAACTGGTATTTTTCCTCACTTTCTCTCTCATTCATAAGCCTATCATGTTCTTTTTCATCGATGAATGCATTCTTGAATGTCTTCCCGCAGTGCAAGAACTCCAGGATTTTATCGTCATCTTCGAACACCTACCAATTTGAGATGTTATTAGGCACAGATGGTCTGAAAATCAATTCAACATAACATTTATCTTTCTTTAATCTAAAATCAGGAAAAAGTTTGCAGCCATACCGGCCATCAGATCGACATCTTGGTTTTGTCCTCGAGGCATGTATGTAATATTGAAGGAATCAAAGCTGTCAATTAATTTCCATACCTCATGTTGGTATCTTACTAGGTGTGGCGAATTGCAGTGTATCCTCTTCCTTACCTGGTCCACAATTATCTGCGAGTCACCAAAAAATTTAAGATTTTTTACCTTCATATCAATGGCCTTTTTCAGGCCCTACAGCAAGCCTTCGTATTCTGCCGTGTTGTTGGTGTACGTGAACTCCAACCTGCTAGTCATCAGATGTTGGTTCCCTTGTGGATCAATGAGAATACTCCCAACACCTGTACCTTCAAGGCAGTTAGAGCCATCAAAATAGAGTGTCCAAAACATAGAGTCTAGTGTTACATCAATTGCATTGCTTCCTAAGAAACTAGTTCTATCATCTAGTATAGTACAAGGTGGTTCATTAGTTGGGTTACAGGGGAGAGCTCCCAATTGTGTGTTTATTGCAGTTTCTTCAATTGTTTTTGCATGGAATTCTCCAAAACAGGTTTATGTGGCACAAACATTGAAACTATAATTCCCAAGGATAGAGTTGGTAAACATTATAGGTTCATTGGGACCGTTTATCTCCGTCACTACATAGTTCATGTATCTTTCTCGATCAACTCTCAGCATATCACCTTTTCCCTTCTGAGGCAACAAGAGATGTGACCAATCAGTTGAGAAATATCCATTCAGTTTTGCTAACCAATCCCTACTGAGCAGCATTCCATAAGCCTCGGGTATATCGACTACCACTATATCAATGACTTGTGTGTATTTTGGTTTAGTAGTCATCCGAATCAATACATCTTTCAATTCCCCAATTACTTTCACATTTGTCCTGTCTAATTGTATGATTTGAGTTCCAATTTTCTCAGGTATCGCATGAAGTCTTTTAGCAACAGTGTAAGGCATCACAGTGGATGAGGCACCTAAGTCTACCAAGAAATTGTGTACGTTCATGTTGAAGATTTCAAATGTGATAAGGAAATGGGGAGTCATGGATTTTTATTTCCTTCCTATCATGGCTGCACTGACATCTTGGGGGTTTCGATTAATTTTTGATAGGGAGGCTTCCATGGATACTGGTTTTTGGGATGTACTAGGAGTACTAATAGGTCTGGAGACCGAATTCTAGGTTTAGCTGCTCAGAATGGTGGGAGGTTTGCAATTCCGTTCATTCATAGCTTTTAAGAGTAGATCTCTCTGCTGCGTTAGTTTTAGTAAATCAAAGTATGTGATATTAGCCCTAGATTTCTCAAGATCATCCACAATATTGTAATCAATGTTATAAATAGGATAGGGCAGAGTAAACATACCAATTTTTCCATTCTTAGGTGTGACTTTACCGTTGTGAGTCGCCTTCATTACATTTGAAGATGCATTTTCTTTCTGAGGATAGCTCACGATTGGCGTACTCTTGGGAACACCACTAGGTTTATTCCTCTCAACAGGAATCTTGGGAGCGGATACCTTCAACGGGCAAACATCTTTCTTTGTCTGATCTACAGGCTTCATCACACCTGCAAGTGGCCCTTTACTTCGTGTATGGATTTCAGCCATACTATCTCCTTCGTCATCATCATTCTCATTTGTGTGGAAATCCCACAATACATTGATTTGAGAATCTTCTTCCAAGGGCTCTTCTACTTGGTATTCTTCCTCACCCTCTTGTCTTGGCTCTAGCTCCACTATAGGTTCTTCTTGGTAAAGGAGCGATCCAATAAGAGCTAGTTCTTCTGTATTTAAATTCCCTTCATTAGGTGGAGTAGGCAGTGCAAGTGGAACATGACCACCTTCTGTCTTCTTATGATAGAAAGGTTTGAAAGATTTTCTGTTGTTATACTCTCCTCCACTCCCGCTTGTACTCTCTCCAGAATTCCTTTTCATATCGATGATTGTGTTTGTCAACTTCTTAATGATGCGATGCAAACCTTCTACATCTATGGTATCCTTTTCTTTGATTTCATCCCTTTGTTATCACTCCCATTATTCTTCTTGGATGCTTGGAAGGCTTTCTTTTCTTCGGTTGTATGATGCCATGCTGTGAGACTGATCATTTCATTCTCGGCTTTTACTGCTTCATAGATAGCACCCTGTAAGGTTTGTGCGTTACTCCTTTTGACCCACATCGCAGTAAGGACATGGAGAGCAGTGATGTAGAATTCCATGAGCACCTCCTCAGTAGGTCTTGCGTTAGCCGGGATTCTGTTGAACAAGGTGTTGAACCGGATATTAAAATCCTTGACCTTTTCTCTAGTTTCCATGTTCAAACGGGAAAGTTATATAACTAAGGTCGTAGGGGTTTTGTCATCGCCATACTTGTCTAAAAAGGCCTATTGAAAGGCAGCCCACGAGGTGATCGATCCCGTCCTCAAGCTAAAGTACCATGTGGAGGCCGCACCAATCAAAGTAAAAGGGAATATGCGACATACTATATCTTCATCGGCTACCCCCAACATGTGCACGACCAAGAAGAAAGAGTGAATATGGTTATCAGCGGTGTCTCCCTTCTCAGGGTCGAATTTAGGCAGTACCCTCTCTACATTCTTGGGTAAGGGATGTTGTTGCCCAGGTACCGCTACGACATCCTGAGCGAGCCAGGGAGGGAGTGCTCCTGGAGGAGGTGGGAGTTGGTTCCCACCCAGTTGAAGCTGGTTCCCACCTGAGAGAGGAACGTCAACCATATTGTGGATAGGGATGTTCTAGTTGAAGGTTTATTCAAGGCTTTATTTATTAGGATTTCCCAAATCGGGCGAGGGATTACCTTTAGAGAGTGGATCTTCAGGAATTTCTTCCCATGGAGTGTCTATACTTTGCAAGGACTCTAGCACAATATCTTCAAGACACGGGGCTGCAAAGGTCTCTTTGTTTATGGAACATATCCTTGGGTTTCTTTTAGTTGTCAGAGGTAAAGAGTGAAAAATGGGGAGCTGAGAGAGGGAACGAGCCTAAGCCCGAGTAAGTACTCTGACTGGTTGTTCCTGAGTGACAGGATACTCCCATAGTGTCTCTTCTTCGAAATGAGGCTTTTCCAAATGGGAGGATGTATCTTTTCGACCTTTACAATCCATGCATTAATCTTTTCGAATCCATGACATTTATAAATGAAATCATAAAAAGTTGTGGACAACGGTTCAGGCCCTCTTTCTAGCACTAATTTGTTGACATGGTGAATTTTCACTATGCCAACAAGGGGAACTAACCCGATTGCAGATCCCAATTAAATCTACTTTCGTTTGGAATGGCTAGTTCTGATGGGTTTTAAAGGATCCTGTAAACTATTAAAGGTGTTGAGAGATTGATTCCTTGAAGAAGACTTCAATTAAATCAACAAAAGAAACAACTAACCTATATGTATCAAATCCTATCTACACTACTTCTCACTACTTAAGCTAGTCCTAACCATCCTAATCTATCCTACAGGAGCAAAACAAAAGGAGGTTAAACATCATATACAAATCCCAAGTCCAAATGAATCAATTACTGGTCCACATAAGAACAAGGTTGTATTAAATCCTAATTGCAATCCCATTACTTGTACAAGAATATACATTCCTTTCCTTACAAATAACACTTGCAACTGATGTTTAACAAAGTCTCGAATCAGCAACCTTTCATGAATTAACAATGTTATTGAATCATATTCAAATAACCAGGAATAACCATGAACTGCTCATTATCAATATGCACAAAGCAAATCACATTTATATGTATGCCAGCAACAACACACTGATTCTAAACATGTGAGAGAAAAGGAAAATAAATCTAAAACAACATGCTCCTTCTTGAACCAAACAAACTTCTTTATTCACAATAAATCAAAGTTGTTCTCTCTAAACAAAAATCCCTCCTCTCCTATCTGGAAGTAATACTTATGCCTTAGGCCATGGCCCTTGGTCTTCCCCTGATCTCTTCAACTCCCCTTTTCTTTTTAATATACAAATCAGAATGTGTCGATGTAGCACAGTCAGTGTAACCACTAACACGTAAAAGGTATATCTGTTGGAGTGCTTCGTTTCCTGGGGAATGAATAGGTGTTGATGGAAAGAGAACAAATGTGTATCATTTCTTTGCACCTGTGTGGAGTGGCTATCATTCCCTATCATTTTTTGAAGGAAACTGAAGATGTTGTGCTGATCATCCCACATTTGGCATGCTTTGAGGTGTATATGGAGGAAATGACATTTTGATGGATCAGCGCTGCCATGAGTGCTTCAATTTCGCCTCTCATCTCTTGATCCTCACCTGTAGGGATATTTAATCATTAGCTATGGATATAAAAAAATATAACAGAATGCTTAAAAACACAAACCTTTCCTTTAGCCACCATTTCTATTTTTTCCCCCTGGAAAAATCGTAATCTTTCATTTATCTTTTGAAAAATTACATATTGTAGATGCACATGGGTGCATATGCTATAGTCTGTCAGCCTGAAAAGGCTCAGTAGGTGCTCAAAAAAAACATTAGCGTATTTACCAGATACATCACGCAGGATGTTCATATAAGTACTATTATGTTGATATATACATATTTGCCACACAGGTCCATTCATATTCTTTCTTGTCAAGAAGTGTATACTCAAAAAACATATACAATGTCTGTCAAAAAATTGTTTGTTGTTTGGTTCATGGGCTATCTGCCCTGTGGTAATGAGGGTCTATGTAAGGTCGATGATAATATTGGAAATCATTTGACCCTCACTACTCTTGGATCAGCCACTCCCCTCGGGGAAGTGACGTGGCCGCCTCGGATAGTTTGTCGGCACTGCTGTTATATTCCCTGTAGATATGTTTGCAAGTGATATCATTAAAAAGTGCCTTCATGTTATTTATATCATCCCAAATATTGATGAGTGTGTGAGTGTGGCATATAGTGATATTATTGAACCAATCTATAATGATCTTCGAATCTCCATATATATGAATGACCATGTAGTTATGACTCAAAGAGAAATGCATGAGATGACGAAGAGAAATGAGTTCAGCAAAATTGTTTGAGCCAATCCCTAGGCCCATTTGAAATTTATAGTAGTGTTTTTCACTGATGTAGAGGATGAAGCCACCTCCACATCCCTGATGTTGCGTTGCGCCATCAAAAAATGCCCAAGGGACATTTTTGTCGATGTGCGGGGGGTCATGAGGCCTATGGATGCACGGTTGGGGTGGCTCAGGCATATCGTTGAAAGATGATATGATGAGTGCAGATGTGTGCGGCCAGCTAGCTGGTTTGTTGTCAAATATATTCTGGTTCCGTACCAACCATAGGTACCAACAAATAATAATAGGGAGGCTCTGTAATTTAGATCCTCTGTGCCTGTGATACCAGCGCTCCCATGCTCGGATAATGTCATCGCCTTCCCATGTGCCCAAAAAATTGATACATGTAGATATTTTTTGCCACAATTCTATCAGGGTTGTACACTTCAAAAATAGGTGTGGAGTCGACTCAGCTGTATTTTTTCCACCATTTCTATTAATCTTATAATGCAGAGCAATCATGATTATTAAGCCATCGAACCTGTTATAACCTCTATTCTCGCTGCCCATAATAGTCATTATTATTCAAGAATCCCTTAACAACGCTTCAATAGGCAGACCATTCACTTTATCTGATTTTCTTTTAAAAGTCGGGACCACAACATTTTATCAAATACAGAGGAAAACATGGGAAAACCCGCGGCCAAGCCGCACGGCCGGAATTGAAAATTTATGGACACAGGCATATAATTATCGTCGGGTCCGCCATATCATCCTTTGCATATCGCATAACCCCCGAGCTCCACCGATTGCGATAAGCGATTGGGGAAAGCGAACCCGAAAAGAAAAGAAAAAAAATATAAATATAAATAAAATAAAATAAAATATAAATAATTAAAATAATAAATATAATAAAAAATAATAAAAATAAAAATAATAATCATAATAATCATATAATAATAATAATAATAATAATAAAATTAATAAATAAATATAAATATAAATAAAAATTGTGTGTGTGTGTGTGTGTGTTAATACTATCGGCGAGTCCGTAATGGATGACTTCTGTTTGAAAAACCTTGGGCCTCAATACTTTGTGAATACAGAGGGATACACAAAAAACCCGTGTCCAGCCAGACCGTGCGGTTGGACTTGAAAACTTATGGACACAGGCATATAATTATCGTTGGGTCCGCCATATCGCTCCTTTGCATATTACATAACCTCGGGCTCCACCGATTGCGATAAGCGATTGGGGAAAGTCAACCCGAAATATATATCTATATCTATGTGTGTGTGTGTGTGTGTTTTTTAATGTTTTCGACGGGTCTGCAATGGATAACTTCCCTTTGAAAAACCCCAGGCCTCAATACTTTGTCGAATAAACAGGGATACATGGAAAACCCGTATCTAGTGATAAGGTCGGACTTGAAATATTATATACCCGGATTCATAGTTGTCGAAGGGTCTGGTAGATCACAACACCCTTATATATAACCCTTGGGTTCCGCCGATTGCGATATGCGATTAGGGATCCGGACCCGATAATATATATATTGCAATTAAAATAAAGCCATCGGGTCCGGTAGACAGTGGCGCGCCATATACACAGCCTTGGAACTGGCCGATTGTGATATGCAATGGGGCTTCCAGACCCGATATATATATAATATGGTTAATAATGTTGTCGGGTCTAGAAGACATGTGCGCTTTATATGTATGATGGGGCTTCAGACCCGAAATATATACAATGTGGTTAATAATGTCATTGGGTCCAGTGCCTTATGTTATGCATTGAGTTGATTGCGATAGGCGAAGAAAAGGGTGATTTGGGCATGTTTGTGAAGCATTTCTACTGTAAAGAGTTATAATGGGAATAAGGAAGCGATGGAAGGTTTCATAGGTCAAAAAAGTCCCGATGAGGATATGAATGAAGCGCTTAGAGAGGGTTATAGATGAATCGTGTGACAGGGATTTATTAAGGGGGCCTTGACCATTAGGCATTGAAGATTTGACTTGGCAACGAGTTAAAGTCTCTGGGACAAAACAGATCATTCGGAGAGGTGAAAGATCATTTTTTTAGGGGACCCATTCAAAATTGCTATCAAGGCAGGTTTTAATAGGGTGGTGGTTGTGGCCACAATAGGATCTAGGAGAAATTATTTTGTTTGTTTATGTTATTATAAATATTGTAAGCCTAAGGCAAATCTAAGGGCCAAATGAATGTATAATCAAGCCAAACATATACATATGAATTTGGTTTCAGGGTAGATTTTGTTGCATCAAATTTCATGAAAACCAAGACCAAATTTAATGGAAGGAGACATTTGAATACTAATAATTTTATCCAAAATCTTAGTATTATCTTGAAATTTTAGATGTTTATCCTTTTCTTCTAATTTACCTATTAGAATGTTTACCTCAACTTTCAGTTTTTGACATTATTCTTCCTTTTCCAAATATTGCTTTCTCATTCCTTCTTCAACCTTTCTTCCTTCTTCCAATTTCTCCTTTAATTTGATAATCTCTTCCTTCATCTAATTCTCTTGTTCTTCAAATACTTGAAGTATTTATTCATTTTTGTTGTTTGACTTTTCAATACCTGCTCGTAGAGAGACAATTTTAGCTTCAAGTCCTTCAAAATATTGTTTAAATTCTACTGCAGCATGATCCCTATTATCACATTCCTGAAACTTATCCTTAAGATTGATAATCCTTTTCAAAGCAAAATAAAATTCTCTTATAATATTAAGAACTTCCTCTAACATGTCTTCTTTTGAATCAATAACTCCATCTAACATAACAAAGGTTGTTTTATCATCATACCCATCCTTTGACACTACTTTAGAAATAAGATTACTTGATGGTTCTCCTGATGAACAATCTTCTTTCAATCTTCTTTCATGAATGACTTGCATATTATCCCATACTTCCTTTGTAGTTTCAAAGTGCGTAACCTCTCCTATTGCCAAATTGGGTATGTTACCAATGATTTGATTTAATGCAACATTATTCTTTTGTAACTCTTCACTTGATGGAGGAGTTTTAGTGCAACCATTACATACTAAATTCCAGACATCAGATCCTAGGTTTATCAATTTAGACTTCATATTTTATTTCCATTCCTGATAGTTATCATCATTTATCATAAACATACCTTTATTTTCCATGGTTTCTAACTTTCCTGGTTGTTTTGTTGCAGATTTTTCATCACCCATAAATGAAGATATTGTTATAGCATCAAATGCATCACTGTCATTATTCTCCTGAATTGACTTCTTCCTTTGAGTTGCCTTCTTCTTTTCCTTCTTTCCCATCATCCCTGATCCACTCCAAGCAGTTAAGCTTCAACTGAAGTGACCGACTTTGATACCAATTTTTTGGAATCATGATTTTCGTTAGACCAAAACCCGAAGGTGTTAGTCAAAAATCACATCACCAAAGATAAGGATCCATGAGAGGTGATTAGTCCATGTTGTGAAACACATGGGGAGAGTTCGTTTATCCAATGTCCAACACTTGTCAACTTATCTATCATTGTAGCAATTACATCTCTTTATATAAAGGCTAAACAACAAGAAAACTTGAAGCAGTAATCAACACGTATCTCTCTCTTTTGGCATCATTGAAGGATTTTGATTCTCACTCAACTCTCT
The DNA here is from genome assembly GCA_000404065.3 of Pinus taeda. Classification (NCBI taxonomy): domain Eukaryota; kingdom Viridiplantae; phylum Streptophyta; class Pinopsida; order Pinales; family Pinaceae; genus Pinus; species Pinus taeda. The sequence goes on from APFE030783531.1 coordinate 100,845, forward strand.
TACAACAAATTCTCTTTGAAAAGAAAGTACTTCAATAGACTCTATGTCAAATAACATTGATCAAAATCTGAAACACATATTTGAGCTCATTAATGAAGGATTGTATCCATGCATGTTCCTGGGCTAGAAAGGAAAACACTGAAGCTATGATATTTGTGGCAACCCTAAACAGAGGCACATAATTCTTGTGGCATAATTCTTTGTTTGAATGGATTTTAAGGTACCCGTTATGATATAAAGGTTCTAAAGGACGTAAAGAATTATTTGAGGTATGTCAACAACGACTCAAGGCTTAGTACAATGCAAAATTTGTGACATGATATATTTCTCTGAGACAAAAATACCTATGGTGATATATCTTTCCATGATACAAGTTCCTGTGAACAATATCCTCTGGTATCTTTCTTTGAAATGAAGCTAAGCTCTTACGTGACAGATATGCATAATCAAAATATCTCATGGAAGAATCATGACTAACATTCTAGAGAAAGTTATAGGTATATGTATCCAGCAAAAGGAGTAGATAAAAAGGAATTAATATTAATAGAGGACCAAACTTTGTGAACCTATGGTGACTTAAGAATCAAGCTTACCTATGAAATTCTAGACATTCATGACACCAAGATCCGTTCTACCCAAGACATTTGAATCCTTTGAAGTTTAAGTAGATAAGTTCTGAAACAAATGATGAGTGTGAAAAAATTCCATCTCGGTATGGAAAGATTCAAAGTCCAAAGGAACTAATAGTTTCTTGCAACGTCTAATTTCAAAGGAAAAGTTCTTCTATGAACAGGATATACCAGAATTCTCAAGAATAGTGTAGTAATTATAAGCATGTAGAAAGGATCTGAGTTCTTTGGCAGCCTGTATTTGAGGAGTGTTACACCATATTATATTGGTCAACTACCTCTATGGACAAGTTCTTGATACAGAACCATCATAAGTATATGAAAAAATATTGGAGCTCGTATACTTGAGATTTGAATATTCTGTGATGGCACCCAAAATACTCTATGACACTATGGCTCGCAAAATTTTCTGTGGCAAAATTTCTATGAGATATTCAAATCCTATCAAGACATCTTAATTCATTGTGGCAACATTGTGGAAGAATGTGTATTCTGTATGCAAGGTCCTAGGATTTTGAGAGACATTACAGTGTTTGTCATATGGAAGAACTATGGGTAAGATATCTCAAGGTGTATAAATAAGCCATAACTTCCTTCCTATACATAAGAAGGACTAATCACTTCCATGAAAGTTGACCTATCTATGATGTTTACAATAAATCAAGATAAGCGAGTTATCCAAAGAACATCTATGTGGTTTGTATCCTAACTTGAAGAACAAAGGATTGAGATAAATGTAACGCCCTTGAAGACTTGGTTGCATTAGTAAGGATATAATTTAATGTAAGCATGACTCTTTGAAGCAGCTCCGAGAACTTACAATATAGTATGATACTCGAAGATAATAATGGAGTACAAGTAAAGTTAAAAGAGGTACATGTAAACTATGATCTATGTCATTAGTAGTAATGCTAAGATAAATGATATCTAGAAAGATAGTGATAAGGGTTTGTGTAGATATATTTATATAATTGTTATCATAGCATTTGAAGTCTTTCCTTTCTAGTGTCTTTATGATAAAGGAATGAAAATATCATGCATAAAAGGCTTGTCTATGGTTTTGCAACTAACTCTCTAGTACATTTGTAGAATTTGCAATTTTTTGGGTAACAAGTCTTGAAGACTTTGAAACATCAACATGTAGGGTTTGAAAAATCCTAGAAAAATTTTGAAGTTAGAAAAACCTACGAATAGAAAACCTAACTAATTGTTTCCGTTGTAAAAAGAAAACAAAAAAATATTCTTGAGAATGATAGGAATGACATCATGTTGATATGAGGACAAATATTGATGAAAACATCCAAGATTAAGAGGGAGCTAACTCTCCCCAAAAGGATAAGTATTAAATACCCACTTTGTTTAATTATTACTTTGTTATTTTATTTATGCACTTTGTCTTTTGTTCTTTCATAGTCTTCTAACAAAGGTTGCAAGTCAAGACAAAGATATATATAAGATTGACTAACAAATGGAGATTGGAAGAATATCACGAAGCACAAAGACAAGAAGAAAGTATAAATCAAAAGGAATTCAATTAGATGGCAGCGTGAAAGAAAGATTTAAAAGGTAATATGTTTATTTGTCTCAGCTATAAAGAGGAACTTGTTAGATCCTGAATAGATACAATGCTACTTGAAGTTTCGCATAAAATCCAAGAAGTTTATAATCAAAAGAGAAGATGACAGATCAATGAAAACACCCTTTGGCAAGAAGTTGAAGACTTCTTATATCGTTGTACCAGCAACTGATCAGTTAAATCCAGGAACACATTGATTGGAAATACTAATGATGGTTGGAAGATTATATAATTTCTCAGAGAAAAAAAAAAGTGTGAAATAAAAATTATATTACAAAGGAAGAAGACGTGAAGGCTTGTGCAATCAGTTGTGAAAAAAATTGGCTACAAAAGATGTTTAAATAACTACTTGATGACATGTTGAATCTATGTGAGGATTGAAAAAGAACCAACAAGGTGAAATCTCATTATGATGTGATGCAGATATGAGTCAAGCAACTACAACATATCTCCATGGAAGAGCATGTAGTCAATGCTTCGATGAGTATTTTTTAGACAAGCTTAAGCTTGTGTTTGTTTCTCCCTATTTGAGAGGGAGTGAGAATTTCCTCCCTAGTTGAGAGGGAGTGAGGATGGAAACTAGATTATCCATGTGTCATGCACTATGTCCAGGACTAATAGTCGTAAGCCTAGTGAAGGAACTTGTAAGGAAATGGTGGATTGAATAAGCATATGGGACTGATACTTCTTGTAGAAATGCATCCAAGATAGGAGTAGTCCCGAGGACCGATAATGATATGAATTGGAGCAGATTAGTAATGCTGTGTTAATTACCCATTCACAAATAAACCCAAGATGCTTATCATTTTCTTTTCAAGTGCTTAAGGATTCAAAAACTTTTGCAATTAATAGATTCCCATGAGAGTTTCTTATGTAAATGTTATAAACAATTTAACATCAAAACATATGTTGAACAACAGCAATATAACAACAATGAACATCAATATACAACACACAATAAGAACATGATAAAGGAGTTCACCCCTCACGAGCTACGTCTCCTTGGTCCATCTTCCAATGGCTTGTGCCTCTCTATTATCTCAAATTACATCAAAAGTGTGTTTTCAATGCTCAGATGCCTCTGAAACCTGTCTCAATGAGTTCACAATACTCAAAAATGGCTTTCCCGCCTCTTTTTGCATCCCCTTTGGATAAGAACTGAAGAATTTATGACTTCTCCCAGTTTCTCCACTAATTGTTCCAAAATATGCTCTCAAAAATCAACCAAAACCCCTTTTCTGCTCCAAAATTTGCTAAGGAAGCGAAAATTTCATCGCACCGCAGGCCATATCCTATCGGCTATATCGCAATCGCAATAGTCTATGTTGCGAGCTCTTAACACAACGAAACCTTGATATGCGGTGTTGCGGACCCTATGGGTTAATTAACTGCAACTTATAATATCTCGCATCCAGAACCTCCTGCTTATCGCAATCGGCAAGTTCAACACCCGAAGGTCTTGTTACACAGAAACACTACGATTGCAGACTCGTTGGGACTTTAAATTGTGGCATATAATATTATCGGTTCTGGGGTCTATCGTTATCGGAACTCCTGTGCGTCGGGGCCGATTCTTGTTGTTGATCCAATTGTGATGTGCAATCGCATCACATCGCAACCTTGAACCTGTCGGGGGCCGATTTGTAACACCGAAACACTTACCGCTGCGATATGTGATTTACGAGGGCCAATGGTCGACTTATACTTAGCGCCTCCTTATTCGCTGAAGACTTGTCAGATCATCCCAATCCTGCCATGTAGGCAAGTCAAACCTGAACTTTGACTTTCTCTAACCTCTACATACAAACTCATATTTGAGTGTTGTTTGCACCATTGGATTCAGAAGGACGAGATCTTCAATCTAAAGCTGAGTTTGAGAAGATTCTGACACTTTGATTTTTAAGCATAATTCCAAGAACCTGATCACTCCTCCCCACTGGAAGCCTTTTGGACCCCAAAAGGATCACTTTCAGTATTTCCTCTTTTAGTTGTCCTTTTCCTTCTGTCAAGTATAGTGTCTTGCTGAAGCATATCAAGGTATTATGGAGAAAAGTATTCAATAGATGGAATTTGAACATTCTCTCCTTGATATTCAATCAAAGGAGGTTCATACAATCTTAAATTTTCAACATTAACAACATAATAGATTTGCATATATGAAGGAAAATCAAACCTGAAAGCATTATTACCAATCTTTTCCAGAATTTTGAATGGACCATAATGAATTGGTTTCAGCGTTTTACCTTCACCTTGAAGCCTTTCCTTGCTAATGTATAGCCAAACTTCATCACCTACTTGAAACCGATGATCCACACGATGCTTATCATGCCTTGCCTTATAATTGCCCTAACTCTTTTCTAGTTGTTCTTGAATTGTTTGGTGAATCAACTGAATTTTCTCCATGAATTTCTTTGCCTTTTCTACGTCACTATGTCCATCTACAGCTACATCTTTCTCAAAGATGAAATCTAAGGCGTTTTAGGAAAATAACCAAGACATGCCTCAAAAGGCGAAATTAGAGTAGAAGAGTGTTTTGCTCGGTTGTAGGCATGTTAAATATAATGCAATTGTTCATCCCACAACTTAGGATGTTTGCTGCAATATCCTCTTAACAAATTAATTATTGTCCTATTTAAAACTTCAATTTGACCATCTGTTTTCGGATGGAAGGTTGTACTTTTCTTCAATTTAGTGTCCATCAAGTTCCATAAACTTGACCAAAAATTCCCAACAAATCGAGAATCATGATCACTTACAATAGTAGGCAATCCAAAATGAACCCATACAATTTGAAAGAAAAGTTGAGTTATTTATTCAGCTGTAATTTTCTTTTTACAAGGCATTAATATGCACATCTTGTTGAACCTATCCACAACTACATACAAATAATCATGACCTTTCCTTGAGAAAGGAAGACCTCCTACAAAATCCATAGAAACACTTTCCCATGGCCTTGAAGGCACTGGAAGTAGTGTGTACACTCCTAGTTTCCTACCACTAGGCTTACTAACTGCACACAATGAACAAAATCTTATAAAACGTGACACATTTTCAAGCATACGAGGCCAATAAAAATACCTCTAAATATTTTCCATTGTTTTACTTACACCGAAATGTCCAGAAATAATAGAAGTGTGTGCTTCCCTTGTGAAATTTACTCTCTCTTCCTATGGAACAAATTTTTTTTCCAAATGATACAACAAATTATCACGTACATGGTAGTTTAATTCCTCAACTTGGTGGCCTTGACTCAAGTTTAAATATGCCTCTTGAAAGTCAGCATCCTGTGCGTATTGTTCAACATAACTTTAAGGAAAAACATAATTATTCTTGAGTAAAATGGCTACATTTACAATCGATCTAGAAAGCATATTAGCAACTATGTTATATATAACTTTCTTGTACCTGATTACCAAGTGGAATTGTTGTAAAAATCCCATCCAACAAAAGTGTCTTGACTGTTGAAATTTGGTTTGAGATTGCAAATATTGCATAGGTTGATGATCGGTATAAATAATGGTTTATTTTCCCATCAAATAATGCTTCCATTTCTTCACACTTTGTACCAATGCATAAATCTCTTTATCATACGTAGGATAGTTTATAACAACACCATTAAAAATATCAGAGTGAAATGAAATGGGCTTACGATGCTATAAAAGAACTACACCCATGGCGTAGTCACTTGCATCTATCTGTATTTCAAAGGGTTGTTTCAAATCCAGCAATGCCAAAACTGGGGCTGAACTGATATTCTGTTTCAAAGCATCAAATGCTTTTTGTTGTTTGCCTCCCCATTGGAAAACAACCTTCACACTGGTCAATGCATGTAGTGGAGATGCTATGGAGGAGAAATTGGAAATGAACTTCCTCCAATACTACGTTTCTCCTAGAAAACTCCTTACTTTTGTAACTGATTTGGGTATTGGCCAATTCACAATGACCGAAACTTTAGAGGGATCAATCTGCAACTCACATCCTCCAACTATGTGGCCCAAATACACTAAGGAATTTTTCCAGAATTCACATTTAGACATCTTTAGAAATAACTGTTCTTTTCTCATAATATACAAAACTTTCTTAACATGCCTTACATGCTCTTCTCGTGATTTGCTGAATATCAAAATATCATCTAAATAGACAATTAAAAACTCATCAAGGGATGATCTTAAAGCATTATTCATAACTCTCATGAATGTAGCTGGAGCATTACAAAGACTAAAAGGCATAAGCAGCCACTCAAACAATCCCTATTTGGTTTTAAAAGCAATCTTCCATATGTCCTCCTCAACTCTTCTAACTTGATGATATCCACTTCTCAAGTCTAATTTAGTAAAATACTTTGCATTTTTCAACTAATCTAGCAAACCATCTATTACGGGTAGTGGGTATCGATTCTTTATTGTGATCTTATTTAAAGCTTAATAATCTACACACATGCACCAAGTTCCATCTTTCTTGGGTACCACTACAATTGGTGAACCACATGGCAAATTAGAAGGATGAATTACTCCTTTATCTAACAATTTCTGGACTTTTTTTTTAATTTCTAAACTTTCCAGAATTGACATTTGATACATACCAATGTTTGGGAGTGGACAGTCTTGCTATAGCTAAAATTCATGTTGAATTCATCTTTTTGGTGGCAATCCCTTTGGTTCTTGAAACATGTACCCATATTGATTGACCACATCAACCAATTCATCTTTCAGCTTCACATCACAACCTACAAAAGATTCCTACTCTGTGTCACTTCTACTTGATCATGAGGAACATGAGACTCTTGCTGGAATTAACCAATTGTTTCATTTCACCTGCGCTTGCCAAAGATAGACTAAGCTTTATGCGATGAGATCTCACAATGTACTCCACTTCGTCTTTGAACAAATGATATTTGTTCTCAAATCTGTGGAAAACAAACTTCCTATCATACAAAGACGGACTTCCCAACACAATTCCTGAGATATCCAATGGCACGACGTCTAATTCAGCTTCATCAATGAAATTGGCGGTGATTGCAAATCTGAAAACGCATTTTCGTGTGACCTGCAAATTGGCATCCTTGGTTATCCAACCCAACGGATACGGTTTATGATGAGGCACAGTTTCCAGATTCAATTTCTTGACTAAATCCGCAGAAATTAAGTTGGCCTGAGATCCACTGTCAAACAACGTATCGATTTTTGTATGCTTGGAAATAACTCGGATATGGAACCGATCGATTTTGTTTTCCTCATTTGAAACATTGTGAGAGTTATTTTCTATGCTGGTACTTGCTACGACTACCTCTTTGCTGACCTCTTTGCTTACTTTTGCCACGACTTTTCCTTTGGTGACTATGGCTGTGATTTTTGTTTCATCCCCTGAGTCTGAACCCAAGTCTTTTTGTGCAGCAACATTAGTCTTTTGTTTCCCTTTATTGTTGAATTTATTTGGTCATAATTATGGATGAAGCTTCCAGCAATTTGCTTCATCATTTCCTTTCTTGGAACAATTCTTACACATGGGTCTCTCCCCTTCTTTCTTAACAGAAGCATTTTTCTTCTGCTTTCCTTTAAACTTCTTCCCTTTTTCAACACTCTTAAATGGCTTCTTCTTACCTCCTTCCTGTATATTTTTCCCTCTTGCTTCGAGGTATGTAGCTTGAACACAGATCTCATCAAGATTCGTGGGACTAAGCATAAGAATGGTATGTCGAAGATAGTTATGCAACCCTCCTATGTATATCAGCAAGGTATCTTGTGACTGTAAGTCTACTCCTAGCATAACAACTCTTTTCTTAAACTCTTGAGTATACTCTTACACATTTTGACCTTTCAACTGTTTGAAATTTTGCCAATTCATAATGGCTTTTTGCATATGGGTTAAGGGGTAGAACTGTCTATTTATAGCAGCAATGAAATCAGATCAAGTAATAGAGATCTTACCATGTTTCTTGATCTCGTCTTGAGTCCTTGATTCCCACCATAAAAGTGTTGCATCCTCCATTCCCAATGAAGCCAACTAAAACTTGATATCATCCTCTTGAAGGTTTTGAATTCTACAATACACCTCCAACTGATGAATCCAGTTGTCCAGCTTCTCTACATTAACTTCTCCATTGTACATAGGCAACTCGAATTTAACATCAAACTTCAGAAAAAGGTGATTTACCAACCCCTTTTGAAGAATGATGATGAGTATGAGTAACGGTGGTATTGGTGGAAGATCTTGAAGATGATTTCAAAGAAGAAGATGAAGAATATGGTGGAGATGGTGGAGGTTTTCCTCGATTCCCATTATTTCCTTTTCCTTTATCTTCTTTTACATTACCTTCTCCTAAAGAGACTTCTCCATTGGGAGGCTTGGAACTTTCTCCTTGTAGTCTTCTATTCCTCTCTTCATAGAGGACCTTAACCATCTCTCTCATATCAAATAAATCCTTTCTGAAGGTCTTCTCATCTTCTGTCATGATAGGTTCTCCTTCATGAGACATGGTATCTGAAGACTCAACTACAACTTGAGGTTGTACTAGTGTTGGAATCTCAACTGCAACTTCTGCAACTTGAGGCTGAACTGGTGTATAAGGCTTTGGAAACCTCGCTCTTCTTCCCTTTAACCGAATTTCATGTCTTTCAACCAACTTTCCTTCACCTTTTTTGACATTTAACCTTGTGAGCATGACATAAACTTGCAAAAAATTAAATCCTTCTTTCACAAAGAAAATCTAGTAAGAAAAATCAGTGCTCTAATACCAACTTGATCTGAGTTGGAGCAGATTAGTAATGTTGTGCTAATTCCCCATTTAGAAATAAACCTAAGATTTTTATCATTTTCTTTTCAAGTGCTTAAGGATTCAAAAACTTTTACAATTAACAGATTCCCATGAGAGTTTCTTACGTAAATGTTATAAACAATTTAACATCAAAACATATGCTGAACAACAACAATATAGAAACAATGAACATAAATATACAACACACAACAAGAACATGATAAAGGATTTCACCCCTCCTGGGCTACATCTCCTTGGTCCAGCTTCCAATGGCTTGGGCCTCTCTATTATGCTCAAATTACATGAAAAGTGTGTTTTCATTGCTCAGATGCCTATGAAACCTGTCTCAATGAGTTCATAATAATAAAAAATGGCTATCCCACCTCTTTTTGCATCCCCTTTGGATAATAACTAAAGAATTTATGACTTCTCCAAGTTTCTCCACTAATTGTTCCAAAAAATGCTCCCAAAAACCAACCAAAACCCCTTTTCTACTCTAAAATTCACTAAGGAAGCAAAAATTTTGTCACACCGCAGGCCATATCCTATTGGCCATATCATAATCACAATTGGCTAAGCTGTGGGATCTTAACGCAGCGAAACATTGATATGCGGTGTTGCGGACCCGACAGGTTAATTAACTGCAACTTATAATATCCCAGGTTTGAAACCTCCCGCTTATCACAATCGGCAAGTTCAACACCCGAAGGTTTTGTTACACGGAAACACTATGATTGCGGACCCGCTGGAACTTTAAATTGTAGCATATAATATTATCGAGTTTGTGGTCTATCGCTATCGGAACTCCACTGCATCGGGGTTGATTCGTCCTAATCCTACCATGTAGGCAAGTCAAACCTGAAATTTGACTTTCTCTAACTTCTACATACGAACTCGTATTTGAGTGTCATTCGCACCATTGGATTTAGAATGATGAGATATTTAATATGAAGCTAAGTTTGAAAAGATTCTGACACTTTGATTTTTGAGCATAATTCTAAGCACCTGATCAAATACTCTTTGAGGATAGGGTATGCAAGATAAGAGTAGTCCTAAGGATCAATATTCTTTGAGAACTGGTGATATCCAAGATAAGAATAGTCATGTAAGGACATACCTGGTGAACATATGGATGGGGTATGTGCCTTGAGAGGCGGTGGTGGTGTCGAAATGTATGCCTCCTAGCATTGTGCTATGATCTAGTGGAGAGATACAGCTTGTTAATCAAGGTCATGCTATGCTTGACAATGTTGGTTATGATGATGATAATTCTTATCAATATCAATCTCTTATTACGAAAATATTTCAATTTGAGAGTCTCTTGTTGTGTCATTATGAATACCTCCTTAGTTAAGAGGGAGTTTCAGAAAAGTAACTAGGTTCATCCTTCATAATTATCATTGTAATTGTATCAATTTCATGTACAAGCAAAAAGAAGAAAAATAAATTTATTATTATTACTATTATTATTTCTAGTCAAAGCATGTTCTTCATGCTTATAGGGTTTATTGAGTCAAAAGAAAATTTATTATGAGCCAAAGAAATATTTTAGTCAAAGTACCATTTGGACTTCTTGTAAGAAAAGGAAATTTTTTTTTTTTATTGAGTCAAAAAATCAATTTTGTCCTCCATAGACTAAGTCATCCCTTCTGGATAAATCCGTCTAAAGAAGCACATATTCGACCTCCTAGACATGTATAAGTAGAAGGTAGTTCAACCTCGTTTTCTCACAAACCATCACTTTGATTTTGTGCAATAAGGAAAATTTCTACAAAAGTCAAAGGAGAGAGTGTGTGAAGTTAAAGGAGAGAGAAACCTTTGTTTTCTGCCCTAATTTATGTTCACACGCATGAGTTTTCTGAGGTAGTTTCTGCGGTATTATAAGCTTGAATTTACAGGGCTGAAATTTCAGGGAATGACCAATATTATCCTAGTGCAAACAAATGGGTGTTTTGTTATCATTATGTCCTCAAGCAACTTATTTGCATGCTCTATCTCTCATGATTTATCAACACCCTTAACCTAGCAACAATCCTCAAATTTCCATCTTTTTATATAAGTGGCATTGTTAACTATATTTACAACAACATCCACTAAGATAAAATTAGAAAAATATAAATAATATTCAAAGAATTAAAATTTTGTTTATTTGAAAAGAATCTTGAACATGGAGGGAATGCCAACCTAATTTTTCAGGAAAAAATTAATGCTAAAAGTATATTTTCAAAATGTTATTACAATGGTTGGAAATTATCAAAAAATCTATTATAGGCATTCAAAACATCACATAATTCCCCTCCTTGTAACTTTGGGCTTAAATACAATTCATGAAGTTGAATTTTTTATGAAAGTTTGCTATGTCAACTTGAATAACTATATAAGTTTTATTAACCATGTCAATGGGTAGTAATATTCATATAATTTTTATGGGTAAAGGCTTTGAATTCCAACTAATTAGTAATGATCCATAAATAGTTAACCATACACATTCTATTGACCTTGTCAATTGATTGTAATATCCAAATAATCTTACAAGTAAGGTTGGTATAATTCCAATGTCAAGGCAAAGATGCCTAAGAAAATATAACATTTTTTAACAACCCATTTTTTCCATCATTGTCAGAAACAACATTCGAATTTTCCATCATGTAAGCAGTTGCATGTTATTTCTCTCTATCAATTGATCATTATGAAACTACCACCTTTGTAGCACAAAAAGATTGTTTATAACTACAACCTCAGAAGATAGTTGTCATGTTATTGTTCTTCCCTCATGCAAGTAGATGGATTTCATGTTATTTATTTTCCCTAGTGCAAACAAATGGGTGTTTTGTTATCATTATGTCCTCAAGCAACTTATTTGCATGCTCTATCTCTCATGAGGTAATGAAAATCAAATTTCTCCCACTAGACTATACCAGGAATAAAAAGGTTCCCAACCACTACAATAACTAAGTTCTCAATGCTTTTCTCATGCCCAGTTCTCATGAGATTGTCAACCCAAGCAGAACCATGAACGTGTCAATGAGGTAATGGTGAATGTAATGAACATTTGATTAATTTTATAGAAAATTATTGTATTTCAATTAAAGAAGTATCAAGGATGTGCAACTATTTTCCTATTGAATTTTGAAATGCTTGCCTACTGTGATTTTGATATAAATCTTGTCATTAATTTAAATATTTTCCCATTCCATGCCCATCGACATCCACAACTACATAAATAATTTTCATGTTATTTATTAGAGAAGAGTAATTGAATATGCATGAAAAGGGGGATTTACTAATTTGTGGTTTGTGTCACCTTAGGTTTGACACTTTGTGTTGTGAAGTGATTTCTACCTCCTCACCATGAAGCAAAACTATACACAATTGGAGAAATATGGGACAAAGAATAAGCATAATCATTAGAGGCATAATTTTTTTGAATGAAACCCTAATTATTTATTTTAATACATTTATATTTGCATTTAACCCTAACGAATGACTTATTTTCATTTATAATTAGTGTTGGTATATGTTTCGCAAGTTTGTTTGCACCATACCCTAATATATTTATTATATCCATTGATAGTTGGTATAGTTGTATGTTATGCATCTCTATGCATAAAACCTTAATGAAGTTCCTTTATTTTATTTTTATACTTATTGTCATTGTATCTCTTGGAAATGATGTCACCCATGATCTTGGGAGAGATGGGTAGTTTGTTCTAGTGGATGCCTTGGTTGCATCTTTGTTACGAATTTCATAAATTATTTCACAAACAAGCTTCATCCATGGGGTTGGCATTTATTTAAGGTACTTTTCTTATTCATGCTAACATGTGACAATGCAAAGGAAATCCACCCATGTGCTTGTTTGTTCTGGTCTGAGGTGGCTAAGTTAGAGAACAATGAGAGAGGTGTGGGATACAATTGTTAGATATGGATACAACTATTAGATACAAGGTTTTCTTTCTATGACACTCAGTAGCACAAGACTTGACTCATTAGCCATAAAAAAATAAGCAAGCCTTGATGCATGACCACCATATTCTAAATTGGGAATAATTTGGTAATATGTGAGTGTATATAATTTTATACCCTCCCAAATAAAGCCCCCACTATGCACAAACATGGCATCGAATTTGCACTCTTTTCAAAGCTTCTTATCATTTCAAAGTTCATTTTTGGGGCCTTCATGTGGTTACATGGAGCTTGGTGTAGGTTTTGAAAGATGTATATAACCTATGTTTAAAACCAAATATAGAGTTCAAAAGATGAAAAAGTGAGATGTATAGATAATACCTAGTTTTAATCATTTTATAAGCAATAATGCTACATCCAATTTTCTCTTTCAATCCAAAACCTTTTCAAAAAAAGGAATTTCAATTGTGTAACTAAAAAGAAAAAAAATCTCCTATACAAATAATTTCACTTGTGTAATTGAAAAAAAAAACCAAAATTAAGAAAGAAATCTAGCATTGTTAGAAACCTACGTCATGAGTAGAATTAAACTAAATAGAACATTAAAGTTTCAAAGAAAATCTTCACATTTACTTAAGCATGATATTCAACTTGAATTTGTCATATTCTCTTTAAATCATCACTATATTTTATTAATTTATGAAATAATATAATATATTTTTTTAAAGCTCACAATCATAAGAAAAGATTGCATATTAAATACTCCTATAAAATCAAGGCATTATATCCTAGGTTGTTTCAAGTTCGAATGAACAACAAATCTTATCCCTTAGTTAACAAAATTCATCATTTGACCAACATTTATATTGTGAATCTTGTAGATATTATCAACTATTCAAAATCGTATGTACTTTCTATTTTACTTTGTATTACTTTAGAAGCACTAATTTAATTGATAAAAAAAATTGTACATTACATAGTCTAGATGAAGCAATGCTAAATCACCTGTTTCAAAATCTTTTACGAAGGAAGAACATGTTGCGGCTAGTTATCAGGGCATGCATTCTTACACCATAGTCATCAGCTAGTGGTATCATATGGGTAGCTTCTATCTTACAAGTACATTATCATGGGAAAATGTGACATGTTTCATGTATGGTTGTCGAGTGGAATGAATGATTATTCCATGCTTGATTCCTATAGAAAAACCCATTGAGTCCTAACCCAAATAGGTGAAAGTAAAATAATCCTAGGGTTGTGTTAAATCCTATAGGCTGTTAAATTTTGACATCTCTAAAAGTGTTTTCACTATGCTTGGGTGCTTCATGATATTTGGGGTACATGGTGTATGTTCAACCCTTGGATGGTCTGAGATAAGTTATCACATTAGAGATAGTGTTTGATGGATTAACATAGTTGATATAGCTTGATCAGTCGATGCTTGACCTTGGATGGTTATTGGCTTGGTGTTCTTCCTTTAGATGTTGGAGTCCTCTTAACAATTTAATGGACACCTTTCATTAGAGCCCCATGAAATATTGCACTTGCTTGCAAAGTGCACTACTTAGGATGAGGACTATTGTGTAGCTTGGAGGATTGAAGATGGCCTGGTGATGCCTAGGGCTTCAATAGTATTATAGTAAAGGCATTAAACATAGTGTAATACATTGCTTAAGGGTATCTATGAAATTCATGGAGTCTTGTGATGGATTGATGTGAACTTGCTTTGGATAGCTACATCACCTTGGAGCATCTCACATGTACTTGAGAGTGTAGTGTCTCACTTGTGTTTTCCTACAATTCATAATAGTAGGTTGCATGTAAGGGTCGATGCCTCTCATATAAATAGAGAAATGAGAGAATAATTCCATTTACATATGTTCAATCACACATTTGTATTCATTCTTCAATGAGATGTGATTGAGAGAGGAGCACGCATTAGCTGCCCCCTTTCTTTAGAGTCTTCATGTGCTCTCTCTCTCTCTCTAAGGTGTCTTTGCCTTGGAGCATCTTGGAGCTAAGGTTTATCCCTTAGGGATTTAAGATTAGGTCATTTGTGAAGAAGGATAACTGGAGAGGACGTCTTGCTTTGGAGGAGGTGTCTTGGCCTTAGAGAATATTGGAGGTAGGGATTAGATATTAGGTCATTTTTGAAGAAGGAGAATTGGAGAGGACATCTTTCCTTGGAGAAGGTTGGAGTAATTCTTTCACATTGGATTTTCTTGGTTGCTAGGATTTTGTTAATTTTCCCAACTAGGATTTAGAGAGTTGGGAGGATTTGTACTAACCTTGATAGAAGGCTATGGAATGTACATGCATTTCATCTTTGAGCATATTAATGAAGTTTTCAACAGCCCAAAACTTATATAGGTTTTATATTTGACTTTTAGTGATATATGTTCTTTATGCATTGTTATTTACGATTGTATATGTCCCATTGCTTTGACATAAATGAAAGGACAATTGTTTAGTGATTTGACAATAAAGTTAAGAATATAAGGTGCTATTTTACTATTGTCATCCTTACATTGTACTATTGTTATTATTGTTTCATGTATTTTTAGATTTGGTTATTGATTGATAAGTTGTCTTAAAATGGTTGAAAGTTATCCCTTTGGTTTGATATCGTTTCTCCTTGAATCACTTCAAAGTATGGGCTATTTAGAAGTGAAACATTATACATTTTCCATTGTTATTTTGTAACTTAGTTTACAACAACCTTAAGATTGAAAATTTGTGAGGGTAAAATCTAAGAAACCTTATAGGTTGACATATAGGTTGAAGGTAAAATTTATGTTGTACATTACTTATGAATTTCTCAGAAAAATTCCATAAAACCATCACCTTAAATCAACATAACATAAGTTTTGAGTAATAGAAAACCTTTGTAATATTGGTAATTAATATTTTCCCTGTGCATTACCATGCTTAAATATGTTTTTTTTGCTATGAGGCCACGTGTAGATTGGTTTGATTTAGGGTGAACATGAATCCACCTTATAATAGGATAATGTGAATACGCTTTACAATTTCATTTTACCTGTTCTCATGTATAATAATGTATAATTAATGATAATTCATGTATTTTATTTTCTTTGCATTGTATTGATATTGTATTTTCTCACATATCTTAGTTTGTTGATGGGTGATTAAACATGATTGTCTAATCATTGAGTATTTTTTTTCTAAGCACACTTAAGTTTATTCAAAATACAAAATAGGTTAGGTATTGAGTAAAATTAATATGAATCTTTCATTCATCTTTATATTACCATTCAAGAAAAATATCCAACTAAATAAGATATGCAACAATATTATCGCTAGTCATTAATTTCATCATATCAAGACAGGGAGTAAATAGTTACACTACTTTCCCACTTTTATCATATCAGGGTGGGGAATAAGCAATGACATTCCCTTCCCACTTGTTTCATTGAAGTAATTGTCATTACACAAAGTATCAAAAAGAAAAATTTAGTAAAGGTGTTTGGTTAGTCAACTCCCACGGTTGAGATTTCAATCCAAGAACAAAATAACATAGAGAATGTAAAAAAAGAAAAATCAGCAAAGTCTAGACATTTGACCTTCTAACGTATCTAATTGTTGAAAACCCACTCCAATAACAATTTACTTGTATAAAAATGCAAAGGGTGTTAGATGGAACACACAATTAGGAGTCAAACTCTAATGAGTGGAGTGTTGGGGATGCTAGATGGATGCAACGAGGAGCCAAAGTTGAACTATTGAAATGTTAAATGTGAGCCAAGGAGGTTGTATTTAAAAAATAGTTTAGGGAATCTACTTGTGTTTTCTGAGAGCAAAAATCTAAAAGCTTTAGAAGTTTTATTATATAGATGTGGATTTAAATGGGTTGTTAAAAGATAGTTTAAGGGATATACTTGTGTTTTCTAGAGAAAAAATATAAAAGCTTTAAAAATTTTGTTATATAGCTGTGAATTTAAAAGTGTTGTACAACGTTTAATTACATTGTGTTTGGTTATTTTTTTATTAAAATTCAAATATAATTTTAAAGGTTAAAAATTAAATATGTTCATAAAATCCCCTTAAGTCACAATATGTAAGTGCTTTGTTTTGATAACGAAGTGTCTCTAAATATTGCATAAAATTTGAATTTTAAGAATATTTTTGCATCAAGAGAAATAAAGTGCTTTCACAATTTTAGGTTGAAGATATGTGTCACATAATGTAAGGTACATAAAACCAACCAATTAAAATGGAAAAGATAATATCCAAAATCTAATAAATAATTATGTTAAAAATAGAATAAAATAAACCCACGGGGATAGTTCGATCAATGATTGCCTTGATAATGAGCACTTATGTCCCATGAGGTTCCATGTTCTAATCCTGTGGGTCAGCGAACAAAAAAAAGAAGAAAAAATAATAAAATAAATAAATCAACATAGATACATCTTAACCTCAAATATTTTAAGCATTTAGTTTTTTCTTAACCATACCAATGCTTAATAAATGTGGATTTAATATGGATCTAGAGTAATGGTATTAGAGAAACGCATTGAACTCACAAAACAACTTATTGTAAAAGGGTCACAATCCAAAGATTATAGAAACAAATATGTTTGAAATTTTAAAAATTATTTGGTATTGAAGAAAATTTGGTGCCTTCAAAAATAATTATCATTCATGAAATTTCTTATGTCTTATGCCCCAAATGGTCCCTTCCTTTTAGCTTATGTTTTATCCTGTCCTATCTCCTTAACCTCCCATGGTCCACCACATTCAAAACCACATCTTAGTCAACCCATCCATACCCCTTGACCTAATTCTACTCGCCCTCAACTTTCATAACCTCCTATGTTGTCCTCTTGTATTCCACAACCTTCCCCTTCTCTCCCAATCCTAACTAAACTCTTCTCTCGTCTCCCCCATGCTACATCATTTCATCCCTAATTTCCCCTTATTCCTTACCATTTTCCTCAATCTATCCCTTATCTATGAATTCCAACTTGAATACCCGCCCTCCCAAATATTTTCACCCACCTTGTGCCCTACCTCACCCTTCTTCCTTCCTCAACCTTACTTTGGCCTCCGAGAATATTGTCCCATCCCTTGTTTTCTTCACCTTAATTGTCATATCCCCTTGTTTTCACTCACCTTATCCAAGACCCAAATCTCTCCCTTGTCTCTATCTTCATCCCTATCTAACCCATCTCAACCTATCTCCCCACCCAAGTGTGACAATAAGAAGTTGACCTTGCAAAGAATTCTGTCTCAAGGGATGGTTTGATGATGGTGTTTCTCTTCAAACTTTGATGTCAGTTCTTCTCTAGTAAAGACTAGGTTGTAGGGTAGTGGAGGAAATGACTACATTGCAACTATATTTATCTCAAAATAAATTGTCCCTCTTCAATGTATATCTCTATTTGGGTTGAGGATTCAAAAAAAATTGACAATATTGTAGAGGATCAATTGAAAAAGAAAGCAATAGCCCGTAGTGGAAGTCCTCACAAACAAGACTGTTGAAGTGGAATTTGAAAATACCATCCTAAAATAATTAGTTAGAAAATATAAAAGTTAGGAAAACCATTCTCTTCAACACCTTAATGATGTCACCTCATTGCATTGTAAATTCCAGACCTTAAAAACATGAAAGAAGATGTGAAAACCTAGCAAGTTGTAGGAATTTACAGGGTAAGTTCCTCAGACAGAACACCAAAGGACACCGCTCACAAATAGATCACAGATCAATACACCAGTATTTTTGACGTGGTTAAAACCCTCAAAGAGGGAAAGAGTCCACGGCCTAAGCCAACGCGTCCACTTCAGGCAATTTATTTATAAAATAATGAAAATTTGCATAAGCTTATCTCGTGAACTGTTAACCTACAAATGACCCTCCATGCTCTTTAAATAGAGATCATGGACCAATCGGGTGTTAAGCCATGGATCAAGTGTCGGTAATACCGAGGAGAGAATGAACCGCGGATCACTACATATCGTGACCGTCGGATTGTAAGTTACAAATGTACAACGGTAAAGAAACACACTTTACCTAACTCTATACCTAACTCTATACTAGACCAAGTTGAACTTAACTATTCCTATGTGTCGGAATATCCTAACATCCCCCCTTAAGAACAACTTGGGATAGGATTGAAGGATTTACAAATATGACACAATAGGAGAAGGAAGGAGGCACTAGAGCCTATCCCCCCTTAGTGACAACTTCCTGAACTCCAACCATAAATCGAAGTTTAGTAAACTTCGCCTCTGTGAGAGCCTTTGTAAAGATGTCTGCAACTTGATCATCTGTTGAACAATATTGCACTTCAAGAACATGGTCATGAATGAGCTTTCTGATGAAGTGCATGTGTAGTTCAATGTGTTTGCTACGCTGATGTTGGACTGGATCTTTGCATAGTTCAATGGCACTTTGATTATCACACCAAAGTGTAGTCGGATGCTTCTGCTGAAAGCCAAACTCTGATAGGATCTGACGAAGCCACAAGGCTTCCTTACTCGCTTCTATGGCACCACGATACTCTGCTTCTACAGAAGAAAGACAAATGGCACCTTGTTTCTTGCAAGCCCATGTAATAGGTCCTGAACCAAGAGTGAACACATAATCGGCAGTAGACTTCTGTTCATCAAGGTCACCAGCCCAATTGGAATCGGTGAAACCAACCAATAGAGGAGATGCTTCGGCACTGTAATGAATTCCAAACTGAATTGTACCTCGAACATAATGAAGTATTCTTTTAGCTGCTTTCCAATGACTTTCACGTGGGGTTTGCATAAACCGAGCAACAAGGCCAACAGCAAAGGAAAGGTCAGGACGTGTATGGGTTAGAATACAAAAGTTTTCCTACAAGTTGACGGTATAAGGTAGCATCAACTTCTGGGGAAGTACAAGTGACTAAAATTTTGACTCCAGACTGAAAGGGAGAAGGAGTTGGCTTACAATCTTCCATGTGAAAATGGCGTAGAAGATCACAGGCATACTTGGATTGGGCGAGGGAAATACCTTCCTTGGATTGCAAGACTTGAAGACCGAGAAAATAATGTAAGTGTCCTAAGTCTGTCATTTCAAACTTCTTTTAAGGCTGGACTTCACATGGTTGATAAGGTTGGGATCACTACCAGTGAGGATAAGATCATCAACATAAAGAAAAAGAATGATAAGAGACTTGCCCACTTTCTTGGTGTAGACAGTATTGTCAGAATGCCACCTAGAAAAGCCAGATTCTAAAAGAAAGCTATCCATTTTGGCATACCAAGCCCGAGGAGCTTGCTTGAGACCATAAAGGGATTTCTTAAGCTGACATACAAGACTTGAGTCTGTTTGTATAAAGCCAATAGGTTGTTCCATATAGATTTCTTCATGCAAGTCCCCATGCAAGAAGGCGGATTTAACATCCAACTGATGGAATTCCCATTTGAAAGAGGCAGCAAGGGAAAGAACAAGGCGGACAGAGTTCATTTTGGCAACAGGGGAGAAGGTTTCAGTATAGTCAATGCCTTCAACTTGTGAAAAGCCCTTAGCAACAAGACGAGCTTTATGTTTATCAACTTTCCCATCTGGTCCATACTTGGTTCTGTAAACCCATTTGCATCTAATAAGTTTTTGTCGCTTTGGTAGAGGAACAAGATCCCATGTATCGTTTGCCAATAATGAACGATATTATTCATTCATAGCTGCATCCCAATTTGGATGGCATGAAGCTTCTGCAAAGGTGTCAGGATCATAATTCGCTGAGACTTGAGCCAATAAAGAAGAGGCTCTTTCGAACTGAGAACGTGTATGACGTTGATCTGTAGGATCACCGGCAAGTTCACCTGCTACATCCCGAGTAGCACGGACCCATTTTGGAAGTGGAGGAGCTGAAGGAGGATCCTGAGAAGGTGGGGGAGGATTGTCATCCTCACTTTCATCATCTAAAGAAGAAATATGTTCAAAAGTAGAAGAGATAGAGAGAGGTGGCACATGCGCCGAACTAGGCTCGTAGGCCGATATATTTTCATCAAACTTTACATCTCTTCTAATGATTACATTTTTGGACTTAAGTGGAATAAGTCTATATCCTTTGACATCTTCAGAATATCCAACAAAAATACATTTTTCACTCTTAGGTTCTAAAGCTTTATGTTTCTCATCTGGAATATGGCCCATGCTTCACTTCCAAAAACACGAAAGTGACTCACATCTGGTTTAATAGAGCTCCATGCTTCTTCTGGAGTGATGTTCTTTAAAGCTTTAGTAGGAGTGTGATTTGGTATGTAATTTGCACAGTTAATTGCTTCTGCCCAATAGTTAAGACTAAGTTCTTTAGATTGAAGCATACAATTAGCCATTTCCTTTAAGGTGCATAGACACTAACTCATCAGAGGGTGAATAGATAACCCAAGTTGCAGAAGAAATATTTAGTGTACTACGACAAGCACCATCAGCAAAACCAATGTATGTTTGAAGAGATGTCAACATCTGCAATATCAAGAGTAAAATCATGATAAGCAGGAATAGTGATAAGAGCACTCTCTAATCTAGGCACACTTTTCTAATCTAAAACACATCAGTTGTAAAGAAACTAATCTAACAAAAAATCTCCACACAGAATTTAAGCATAATATCTCTTCAGATAAAGTCCATTTATGGGTTTACCCAAAGAGACACCGTCAAAATCTATCAATTCATAAGCCCCTTTTGTCATCTTTCGCTTAACAATGTAAGGACCATGCCACATAGGTACAAATTTTCCAGCCCCTAGCTTATCGTTTGCTTGATCATATAGTAAAACTAGGTCTCCTTCTGAAAAATTACGAGGTGTAACACTTCTGTCATACTAAGCTTTCATTCGTTTCGCATGAGTCTCGTTTGCTATTGCAGTAGTGTGTCGATTCTCATCTAGCTGAGCTAAGTACAGAAAACATTTCTCTTCTTCAGAAGTAGCTGGGAGTAATTCTATGGCTAATTGTAATGATGGAATTTTGTATTCAATAGGTAACACTACTTCCAAACCATAGACCAGTTGAAAAGGAGTGAAACTAGTCGATGTTTTCACTGAGGTCCGATATACCCAAAGTGCTGAAAATAACATGGTATGCCAATTTGACTTATGAATACCAATGATTCGTTTGATCATAGTGACTAAAACTTTACTAATAGCTTCAACTAGACCATTAGCTTGCGGGTAATATGGAGTAGAACTATCGTGGCACAAGCTAAGTTGATCTGTCAGTTCAGTCATCATGATATTTCGAAAGTGACTTCCATGATCAATAATAATAGCTTGAGGAACACCGAATCTAGCAATTGTATGATTGAATACGAAAGTTGCAGCAGTCTTGCCATCTGCCGAAAATGTAGGCATTCCCTTGGCCCACTTAGTAAAATAATCTACCGCTAGGATAATATACGCATGCCCCCCGGCCGGGTGAGGGTTACATGTAATAAAGTCAATACCCCATTTTGTGAAAGGACCGACAACAATTATAAGGTGGAGAGGAGCAGGTGGAGCACGCATTTTATAATCAAAGATTTGACAATTATGGCATTTCCGGATTGCATAGATACAATCTTTGAATAAGGATGGCTAGAAATAACTAGCGCGCACTATCTTTTGCGCTGTGGCATACCCAGACATATGACTGCCACATGCTCCAGAATGACAGTCATTCAGAACCTTTTCAGCTTCTTCATGAGTTAAACAATGTCGGAAAACAGAATCTGCTCCATGACGATAAAGTGTATCACCAATAATATTGTATTGTTGGGATTGGAAACGTATTTTCCGTCGCTGAGATCGTGAGATTTCAGGCCGAAAAGATTGGGTTTGGAGATAAACAATGATACTCCATACCAAGGATCAAGAATACTGATAAGAAACAAGGATTCATCCACAATGGGTTGCTACGCCATAATTTCAGTATCAGTATGCGGGAAATCACACATCAATTCGACAAAAACCAAAGATTTCTTTGCGTTGGATTTTTAAAATTCCAAGTCAAATTCCTACAGGATAACTATCCATTTGGAATACTTTCCCCTTAGCAATTGTTTAGTCAAGATATACATCATAGGGTTACAATCAGAAATTACCATGGTTTTGCGTAATAAGATGTAGTGATGAAATCTTTAGACAGCTTGGACAGCTGCCAAGGCCAATTTCTCCACATGCGAATATTTAAGCTCAGTCGAATGCAGATTTTGACTAAGATAGTAAATCATATGTTCATTGTTGAATTCATCTTCCTGAACTAAAACCATGCCAATGGTGGAATGAGAAGCGACGAGATACTAAAAGTAATCCTGGTTGTAATTGGGAGGATGCAGTAACGACGCATGGGTTAACACGTGTTTAAGTGGATCAAAAGATTGATCAGTGATCTCATCCCAAAAGAATGGAATATTCTGTTTTAACAACTTGGTAAAACCTTTCATTATATCGGCGTAGTTAGGAATGAAACGACGTAAAAAGTTTGCTTTCCCTTGCAAACTTTGGAGTTGGCGAAGAGTCAAAGGAGGAGGTAGATTGATGATAGCTTCAACCTTCGAAGGGTCAACACAAATGCCAGCCTTTGAAATGACAAATCCCAGTAAGTGAGCCGTTTCTACACAGGATACACATTTGTGTGGATTCAGCCGAATTCGATAATGCCTACATCTCATAAAGATAGCTCATAAATGAGTGAGATGAATAGCTCTACGCGATGAATGGGCAGGTAAATCATCGAGATAAGGTTGCACAATGTGCTTGATGTCATGAAATGTGTAAGACATAGCCCTTTGAAAAGTTGCTTCAGCGTTCTTCAATCCAAAGGGTAATTTGTAATAAGAAAATGTCCCCCATGGACAAATGAAAGTTGTTTTAGTTTGATCAACAGGGAGTATGTTGATTTGATTGTAATCGAAAAAACCATCCATAAAGGAGAACATTTCACTGCTGGCACAATCATCAATAATTTGATCGTTATAGGGGGTTGGATAATTGTCTTTAGGACATGCTCGATTAATATCCCTATAGTTGATACATATTCTTATCATTCCTTGTTTTTTGTTGACAAGAACAATATTTGATACCCAATCGGTTAAAGGAATTGGATAAATGAAACCTGTGTGAAGTAACTTCTCAACTTCGGCTTTGATAGCAGCAGCTTTTCTCGGATGTATCTGACTTAAGCGTTGCCAGACAGGTTTAGCATTCGGGTAAGTTTTAATTTCATGGACAACAATTGATGGATTGATTCCTGGCATTTCTTCATATGACTAGGCAAACACATCACAAAATTCTTGAAATAGGGCTTTATAAGTTTGGATTTCATCGTCCGTACAAGAAGCACCTATATGAACGTTTTCAATAATTCCTAGCTTAACTGAAATGTCAATAGGAACCATTCGAGAGATATTTCCCAAATTTAACTCAGTATCAGAATGTTGCAATGGATTCTATGGTTCTTTGACATAGTCAGTAGTAAAAATAGAAGAAAAATCATTTTCAAAATGATCAAGTTCAGGTAAAAAAGAAGATCGGTGATGAAGATCTTCCCATGGTAAATCATCAACAAACAAAATTTCATGAATCTGCTCATTAAAAAGTGTTTTTGTAGCTGAGGTTGATATCGAAAGTGATTCCCCATGGACCACATTCATTGGATCAGTTTCAGTTGAACAAGAACCAGAAAACGACTGTACAGCCTGATATGCAATTTCAAAGGGACTCAAAGGCATCGCGCCATCAAATGAATCCACCTCAGAATCAGAAGGTACAATCCAAGGATCATCAAAAGTAACAGTATTCGATGAAATCATATGAATATTTGCAATAGAAGACGATACATTAAGAGGAGGGAAGGAAAAAGTTCCCAGTAAACCAGAAACTTTAATCAAACCTACGCAAACATCCTTGTAAGGGATAGTTGTTTTACGGATGTGCTGAATACTATCTGTAGTGGCTGGGTTGGATGAGAAATAAGTCAGATGGTCTATCGTAATGATCTTTCTGTTATGAGGAAACTTAATAAGCTGAAAGACTGATGAAACAATAACAGTCATAGCATAAGACTAATTGTGACCTAGGAGAAGGTTGTAATCTAGAGGGGCATCAACCACTTCCACATCTAGATTTACGGTTTTGCCTTCGACCCCTATAGATAAATCCTGCAAAATACCAAAAGGATGGAACCCTCGGCCATCAAAATCCTTTAGAATTGTTGGAGACTGATTGAGTGTGGGAGAACCAAGCGATTTCCAACATTGGATTGACATAATACATGTAGAAGCCCCTTTATCAATCACATTCTGAAAGCAAGGTCTGTTTTTGACTAAAACTGGAATCTGGAAAGCCATTTGATGATGTAGGCGGGGTGTACTATTCTCTAAATCGAAGATTATTAGGTTCAAATCCTGAATATCAACAGCTCCTATAGAATACAATAGTAATTTATGATGTGCTGGGCACGATTGCAGCACTTCCAAAGCCGACATTGCTGAAGGGGAAATAGCTAAGTCTTCAACAATTTTGTAATTCTGAGCAGCACTCACATGTGGATTGAAAGTTGATTTACGAAGTACAACTTTAGCAGGTAGTTTGATTACTAAGTCAGGGTTGGGTTTCTCGATCTGTAGTGGATCAGAACCAGGAGGAGGTGTAGTTGATGTGTTTGAATTAGAAGATTCTGCTTCTTTACCACCAATAGGATTTTTACTACCATAATCTTGCGATCGTGTCACAATCCTAACATGAGACATCATCATAATGGGTTCTTCTGGGGCAGTTGAGGAAGAACCAATCATCTTACTATCTTGAGTAGGAAAAGGATTCTCCAAGACAATAGGTGTTTGAGAACCTTTAATGAATTTCAAAACCTCTGCTCGATGTGGGCATTCTTTGGTAAAATGATCCTCGTCGCAAATGAAACAAGGATAGTGAGGTTTCTGTTTTTCGTCAGTAGATTCATTTTTATCCGTTTTATCTTTTGAATTTTGTTTGTTTTTCTTCTTCCCCTTCTTTTTACTACCGGATTTTGATTTGGTCGTAGATGATTCTATGACATGGATGTCAACAGAAAATTCAACGGGGGAATATCCTTTCGGGGAATCAAGTAAAGTTATTATAGGAGAAGAATTCTTTGAAGATTTCTTCTTACTTTTAGTACTAACTGAACCAATCATACCATCAGCGGCATGAGACCCTGAAGGAGCTGCAGTTATTTGACTGTGTTTTGGAAGATCAGGGATTTTTTCATGTAAAGTACCTAACTGCGTATAGACGACGTCAAGGTACTGAGGCTGAGCAATGACTTGCTCTTTAGTGACAACTCCTCCCTTAGCTACATCTTCAGTAATTTTGGGTAACAATGATTTAATGAACCATTCCGCTAAAATTTGATCCAGAATGAAAACTTTCACTAAACGCCTTCTACATCGTCATTCATGAATATGATTAGAAATATATGTGGATGTGGATTTTTTCAGTGAAGTTAATAGTTCCGTGCCATTATCGTATCTGATAGGCAATTGAAAATGAGTTAAGAAAGCAGTGGCTAACTGATTGAAATTATTAAAAGAGTGTCGTGGTAACTCAATGTACCATTTAGCAGCAAGACCAATAAGAGTTCGTTGAAAAAGACACAATCAAATTGAATCATCAATGATTGAATTAGATGCACACCAGAGGTGATAAGTCATAACATGATTTGATGGATCCTCTCCTGACTTACCCTCGAATTTCGGGATATCACTGGGCAACTTACTAGGCATTGGTGGCCAATACGGAAGATAATAAATCGGATCGTTCGTAAGGTGCAACAAATTAGGTGAATCCAAAGTTGCAATAAATGGTAACTGACGGTTAGGGTCGCGAAAATCTTGAGTAATGAGACCAATTCCAGGAGGAGGATATCCAGGATAACCTGGAATCAGATTTGCATTAGGAATGTTATAACCTCCTGGAAAACCAGGATTAACTGGACAAAACTAGGGTTGTTGAGGTTGTTGATAAGTATAGCCAGGATATGGTTGATACTGATAAACTGGGTTTTGTACAGTAGGACCGAATTGATACTGTCCCTAGTATGGTTGAGAGATGAACTACGGTTGACTTGTGGAAATCATACTTGTACCAGCTTGCCCTTCAGGCATCTGGACCGAAGTCTGAATTTTAGGTCCTAACTGTGGCACAGAGACTTGAGGAATTTGCATTGATGCAGGGATAATAGAAACCAGAGCTACAGATGCTCCAGAAACAGGTGTTGTAGGTTGAACAGGAGTTGCAGTAGTTGCAGCAGTTTGAGGCGGAGTCTGAGGTGTGCTAGGCCCAGGCTGCTGAACTAAACCAGGTGTAGGGATTTGAACAGTAGGTTGGACAGGTTGCTAGATTGGACTAGAAACCAAAGGTTGTCTAGGTTGATTAGGTAACTGCACATTAGGTTGCACAGTCTGTTGAGTTTGAGATGGATTCCACACCATGTTCATTCCGAGGTATGGACCCATAAAAGGTTGTGCATATGGAGGACCATAACCTGGTTGAATGTAGGGATGATAATTGTGTGGTACATTTTAAGCTCCTTGTAAAAATGATTGACTAGAAGGTGGTTGAAAACCTTGAGTTGGGTACTGAGCTTGAGGTTGATAACCCTGAGGCATGTACTGAATGTGGGGTTGATAAGAATCTTGAGGAATATACTGATTCTGGGGTTGACCTTGGGGTATGTACTGTCCTGAAGGTTGAAAACCTTGAGGTAGCCCTCCAGGGGGTAACTGACTACCTTGGGGTTGCCCCCCAGGCGGTAACTGACTACCTTGAGGTTGGCCCCCAGGCGGTAACTCACTACCTTGGGATTGCCCCCCAGGAGGTAATTGACTACCTTGGGGTTGAGGATTTGGAATAATACTAGACATCATAAGGATTTGCTCTACGTTCAACATTTGAGTTCCATTACTACCAGATGATAACTCTTGTTCAGTCAGTTGAGGAGTTGCTCCTGAAAAAATACCAGAAAGTGATTGGTACCCTGAAGGAACAGAAGGACCGCCGTATAAAAAAGTTTCTGGTGATTAGGAAAACATAGATGATAGGATCAGAAGAAAAGGACCCTTTCTTGCAAGTGTCTAATATGTTCATGTCTTCACCTTGGTACTCCGACATTGTCTATGTCTTGTAGCACTTGAATTCTCCTTCAGAATTTCCCAAAGGTAAAGTTAGATCACTGAAACTCAAAGCTTCAAAATATTGTATTCTAGATGGTGTTTTATTTTGGAAAGATCTTGGAGGTGTGCTACTGAATTGTTTAATAGAAAATGAAGCTAAAGATATAATGAAGGATTTTCATAAGGGAGATTGTGGCGGTCATCATTTTTGGAAAACTACAACAAAAAAGATCTTAAGAGCTAGTTTCTATTGGCCGACCCTCTATTCTGATACATACAAAATAGTCATGAGCTGCCATGAATGTCAAATTTTTTAAGGAAAGAGGAAACTTATGTCATTACCACTACAACCAATTTTGATTTCAGTTGCTTTCCAGTAGTGCGGTCTTGATTTCATTGGCGAAATCCATCCTTCATCTTCAGCACAACAAAAATGGATTTTAACAGCCACCGACTACTTTACCAAGTGGATTGAAGCTACCCTGACCAGGCATGCTACTGATTCTGTCATCATTCAATTTCTAGAGTCTAATATCTTGTCTAGATTTGGTTGCCCACAAAAAATAATAACAGACAATGCTGCTACTTTTAAATAAAAAAGAATGGTGGATTTCTGTGCCAAATATCATATTGTGCTAGGACATTCTACTGCTTATCATCCACAGGGGAACGACCTGGCTGAATCTTCCAACAAATATTTGGTTAACATCATCAAAAGGGTCCTGGAGGTGAACAAGAAGAATTTTCATAAAAAACTCATCAATGCTTTATGGGTGGATAGGGTCAGCACTAAAAAGTCAATAGGTCTGTCTCCTTTCCAGCTGGTATATGGAGTTGACACAATATTTCCTTCATCTCCTGCTGTCCCAGTAATGAAAATCCTATAGGAATTGGATAGTGAAACTAATGACATACAAAGGAGAATAAACTAGATGATTCATTTACAACAAACAAGAGAAGAAGTTTTTCATAACACATCCAAACACGAAGAGAAAATCAAAAGGATTTATGATCGCAAAACCAAGGAAGACAATTTCAATTTGGGAGATGTAGTGCTTCGGTGGGATGCTATAAATGAAGACAAAGGAAAACATGATAAGTCTGAGAACTTATGGAAGGGACCATATAGAATTTCTGCTTTCAGAGGAAAGAATGCTTTCTTGTTGGAAGAGATGGATGGAAAATATTATTCAGGAGGGGCGACCAATGGTAGGCTTCTCAAGCACTACTATGTCTGAAATCCTGAATGGTCATCATCATTGTACATACCGGTGTGTATTTTACTTCTAAAATTTTAGATAGTTGTCATCAGAGTTTGAAGCCCGAAGTGAAGGCCCTGAGATTCTTTGAGTCAGTATTGTTTTCATTTTTTCTTATTTAGTTATTTTGTCATGTCAAAAGGTTAGTCAGTCTCAAGTCAAAAAATTAGTTTTTATGCATGTTGACTCCATTGCCCAATAAATAAGGCTACTTGATCTACGGTGTTCTTGATACCTCCAAGGAGCTGCCATCCCCAATTGGAACCAATGTTAGTGTCAGTCTGTCACCTGGATTAAAAAAATAAATAAATAAAATAAAATAATGGAGTCATTGGTCATTGTATGGTCAGTCCAAAGATGGAGTCATTGTTTCAAATTTCACTCATGCTAGTTGCTTATCATATTTTATGAAGGTTTCACCATGAAAATGGGTCAAGTCATCGTCATCATTCCATTAGGTCTTAGGTCATCCATTAGGTCACAAGGGTCCCCAATGTTCACCATTTCCATAAAAAAAAACTAGAAATTAGTCAAACATGACAAAGAAACTGTTGACGAATTGATCATGATTTATTCACACACTTTTCATATTTTCATGAAATCAAAGGTTTCAGAAGAAGGAAGCTCCAACACTCAGGAAAGAAAAAGCACACTTTCAATGGTAAAGGTAAAATCTGTCTTCAAAAAGTGAAATCAGTTCACAAAGGAGGGTTGGTTTCCTTTCTTTTTTTGAAAAAGTGAAGAAATTATCCCTATATAAACTCAAAAAGTCTCATAACCTTTTCATTCATATCCCATTCACTCCTCATCATCGAGCTCACTTGCCCAAAAAGCAAAAAACTTGTTTCCCTAGGAGAAATTGGCCAAAAATTGAAGGCGCTATGCGTAGATACACTACGCTGCGCTTAGGAGGCAGGCGCTGCACGTAGGTGAACTACACTGTGCTTTGGCACTGCGCGCTGGACAGAGTACCCAAAACTCACCCAAACTTTCCCAAATTCCAAATACTTGCTTACAAGTTCATGCAAATAGCTTTCTAAAGCTAAGGAACAAGTAAGTATATCATTTCCCTCTCTATTTGCTTTCCCAATTTCATTCCATGTCCATAATTTCTCAATCTAGGTTTGTAGCAAAATTTCCATGGGAAATGCTAGGGTAGAAATGGTCATCATAACTTTTCATCTCAAAAAGATGTAAATTGATATTCTACACCTACACACATGTTTGATGAGTCATTTTGACCAGTTCATCCACCTCCAAACAAAGTTTAAACACTAAAAGAACAAAACCCTAGCTCATTCATAGAGTTATTTTGGGCAAATCTCATCATAAATCTTCTTGGTCTCACTTACAAGCAGCCACATGTTCACTATTTTCCTCACTCATTTCCATCTGTTTTTCAAATCCATCTCATCTTTCATAAAACCCCTCCCATCATTTTGTCAAAATCTCTCACATATCACTTCATTTTCATTCTCACCTCACATCTATTTTCGCTTCCGGCTACTAGGACTTTGTGTCATTATGGAGGTTGAATATTCACCAGAAAGAAAGAGACAACACAAAGGAGGGAGGACTCTCAGATATGAACCATCAGATTACAACCAAATCAACTCCTATCCTTTCATCAAGCAATGCTTTGAGGATGTTCACTGCTTGGAGTTTTGTAAAAGAGTAAGTGAAGCAGGGTTTTATGAGCAGTTGACAGATTGGGTAGCTACACAACTGAAAGGAGAGATTGTTGTCATTGCTGGTATTGAGTTTAACTTCTCAGTGGCCTCCATCTCACTAGCAACTGGTTTACCAGAAAATGACAGATATTGATTCAAGGGAATGAGTCTAGATCTTGAAAACTACAAGCCATTCTTAAAGACTCCATATAGAGATGCACATACTCACCTCATTCCTTTCAGATATTTGGTTGAGAAGTATGCCCCTTTAATGAAAACCATCATGAGGTTCTTTACCTGTGAAGTTAGATTCTCCAGGTTGTATGCCTATCACCTCTTGATGCACTTCACATCTCAAAAGCTGCTCAACATGTGCAATTACCTGTTCAGGAGCATTTCAAAAATGTCTGAAAAGATACAGCTAAAGGACAAAGAGCACTCTCCAAGCTTGTTTCATCACAATCTCATCAAAACCATTGTCCTTCATCAGATGGCAGAGAGGGGTATGGCTTGGGAAGCCTTTTTAGAAGCAGCTTTAAAATAACATGAGGAAAATGCAACATCTCAGTCCCCAAGCGCACCAAAACAAAAAACAGAGATGGGGTCATCTAGCAAAACAGCAGAGAAGATTCAGCTACCTAAGCCAGAGGTGACCAAAGTGTATAAGAAAGGGCAGAGGCTTGTGTTTTCTTCTCACAAAGAGAAAGGGGCCAAGCCTTCTTCATCGACAAAGAAGGAATCGACAGCAAAGGTAAGGAGATCATGACATCAAGCGAGCCTGAAGCATCACAAGTGAAAGGGAAAAGGAA
Source organism: Pinus taeda (assembly GCA_000404065.3). Classification (NCBI taxonomy): domain Eukaryota; kingdom Viridiplantae; phylum Streptophyta; class Pinopsida; order Pinales; family Pinaceae; genus Pinus; species Pinus taeda. The sequence goes on from APFE030783531.1 coordinate 132,575, forward strand.
AAGACCAAGAACCAAAGGTCTCAAGGGAGCTATGCAAGAGGAACAAAAACAAATATTGCTTAATGAAGACCTTGACCTAGAAGAAAGGATTGCCCTAGAGGTACATCAAGATAAAGAATATTGGCTTAACAGGGTAAATGAACACTTAGAGAAGCTCTTGGAGAAGGCAAACAAATATAATCAAATGCTCAGACACATGGCGCATCATTATCAAGCTTAAAACATGATCGACAATGTCAAAGTGAAACAACTTAAAAACAAGCTCAAGGAGGCCAAAAAAGATCAAAAGGATGAGGGAAACTTGGAGATGCTTGCTGAAGCATCCATGAAGTTATAACAAACTCATTCTTACACCTTCCCTCCAATTTTGAGCTAATTCTAAGCATTTTGAGTTTTTTGGCAAATTTTGGTCTAGATTCATAAATTTAGCCTTTCCATTTGAGGAAAGGTCTACATTTTTGGAAAGGTCTTGACATCCTCTAAAAACCAATTTGCGCAGATTTTGTAGAGGTGGATTAGTTTTGGAGAAAAATGCAAAAAGTGGCAAAAAATGACATTCTAGACCATTTTCTGACAGGCGTTGTGCTTCTAGAGCGACCTTGGGAGAATGGATTTTTTAAGGTCTTCCCATGCTCCAAATTCAGAAATTCAAACTGTTCCGGAAACTAGACTTGAAGGGCTAGTTGACCATTCTCTCAAATTTTTATTTTGACCGTGGGAAGGAACCTAAAAATCATCTCAAAGTCGGCACTGCGCTTCTGCACTTTCTGTGTTTTTATTTGGTAAATTTCACAGTGTAAAATTTCTAGTTTCTAGTCTGACTTGGTCAAAGTCAAGATTCTCTATGTAATGGCACAATTTACGAGGCTAGGTGATGTAGGCATGAATAAATCTATATCATAGGTTGTTTTTGATGTTTATTAGGCCTCATTAAAGAAGCAAACTACTCAACAAACTCTTCATGAGGTGTTTGAGTTGCACCTTCTCACTCTCACCTGTTGGTTGAGAGAATCTTGGAGTTAGTTCCTCCACCAAGGAATTCGATTCCTGAAGGTGGAAAAGTGGTATAGGAGAGTCTATAAGTACTATTTAACCTTAGGAGAATAAGGTTGATATTTTTGTGAAGGAGGCTTGCATTGTAATCATCTTTCAGCTAATACAGATACAGGTTGCAGCTATTTTCAAGGAACTCTAGCCCAATGAGTTCACAGTGCTTGTACTTAATTATTTTTGTTTTCTCATGGTATAAAAATATTTATCTACATCATAACTCTTCTTTCTATGAATTCCTTGTGATAAAATACTCAGAATTCTTATTTTTCAAGCTCTGTTATCTGGTTTTCATACTTATGTGTTTTGTCTTCCTAAGCTAATGAAATCATGTTGGTTTATGCTTATTAGTTTCTTCCACACTATATCCTCTATACTACACTGACAAATACTCAAATTACACCATGGCTTTTGAAATCTAGCTCCTTCTTATGTTTGCTCCTGCATTCCCATAGCCTAGACCTACTTGTGGCTCCAAACCATAAGTTCAACAAATCCTTAAAAAACCAACTTTTCACAAACAAACAAAAAAATACACATATCTAGCCCAAAATTCATTTGCTTTGAAGTCATATCACTCATAAGAGAGTTAGAGAGATCCCTCTCACGCTCAGTAGGGCTAGCTGCTACGCTGAAGTGGTTTAAGGTTACCCTTGTCGATTTCCTTTTCAGCCTAGGAGATTGTAAAGACTAACACATCCTCAGTCTGGTTCAGGGACCACTACCACCATGTGTTTTTAAATTCAGAGATCCACCCCACTCAGCTTCGAATCCAATCGACCATCCCCCAAAAAACGCATGAGAGAACCCATCTCATCAAAGCTATCAAGAAATGGTAAGGCTAGGCTGAAAATATTGTCACACCTGGAAAAACCCATGCCATGGTAGAAAAGAAACACATGCAATCCCATGCATGCCAAATCTAGCAAGGAAAATACACATGCAAGTTGATAGCTGCAATGAAGCCTGTTGTAGTTGTTTGATCCTGCCTATCCCTACTTGATCTTTGCTTCCTCTTGCCTTCTTTGCCTTTCTTTCTCCAATTCCAAAGTGCTCCAAGAAAGCTCTAAGTGTCCAAGAGTTAGGAGAGAGAGAGAATAATGAGAGAGCTCCAAAACTACATTGACCAAGTCTTTCCCATTGATCCTCCGAAGGCTTTTTATTAATGAGGCCTCTATTTTTTTCATTTTCCTTTTTTTTCCTTCAATTTCCTCCTCACATGCAACATGTGACCTTTCACCTTCCTTTTCTCCTAATTTCCATTATTTTCATAAATAAATGTGCCAAAATACCTTTTTGCCTCTTTAATGCCTTAGCCATTGCCTTTTCCAATTTCCTTAGCCATAAACAACCAAATGAACACACACCAAGATGTCCTACCCACCATTCAACTTGGAATATGGGTCCCATCATCCATGGTATTTATATATATTTTTTACCTGGAATTTTAACCAAGGTTGTTACATAGTGATGCTTCTGTAGTAAGTCGAAGAGCGAGAGTATGTTGGAAAATGTAAATCTTTAGTCTGTTGGGCCCAATTCTTCTCAGCTTCACCACTCCACCTGATATCATCATATTTCCATTTTTCTTCATAAAATGTGTTGAAGAAGGAAAAATCAACAACATTCGGAGACAAGATGGGAGAGTAGTTGGTAAGGGGAAAATCCCAAGAATGGAGATTGTCTGCAAAGTTGCTCCCACTAGATCCCCTTTGTAGTCCCATGGATGATGGATTATGGATTAGCCCTCCATAACTATTACTCCCACTTGAGCTCTTATGACTAGGGCATGCATTAATCCTATGAAGACTATACTCACCAAGGATATTCACATGGTCCACGGGCGAAACAACCAACTACATCTACTCATTCACAACAACATGCTATGGGAGGCAACAAGATGACTTCATCAAGTCAACCATCACATGCTCCTTTGGGGAGTAGGTCTACCTTCGGTGGTGGTCAATTACTTTTTGAAGGTCTACCAAAGTGTATGTAGGATTTTTACCATCAATTGTCACCACATCCTTCACAAAAGTAGAATAAGGTGGTATTCTTTGGTTAGCTGTGCAGCATGAGGATTTCGTTTTGGAATAAAATCCTGATCTTTTTTACAAATGTGCCCAATTTGTATCTCTTAGGGTCCCATGAAAGCTTTGATTTTCAATTGAGTGTTCAAGAGGTGTCTCGGGACTCCGATCACAGTGAGTAATATTTCTGCTATGTGTGTTGGATGACAAAGAAACATTATTTGTAACAATAGGATTGCTAAACTCATGAAAAATTGTATTCTCATCAATGGTACAGGGTCCATTCTCTTACGAGATTATCTCTACATTCCAATGGCATCGGGGCTGCTACTACACTAGTGGATGTGTTGGGCATGCAATCCCCCCCAAGGCATGTTTTGGGGCTTAAAGCCAAAGTTTTGACCAAATCCTTGTAAAAGCTCCGCGAATTATGGGTGCAAAGCACGAAATCATAATAGAGTCACAGGGTTATACACCCTAGTTTTTGTAATGTAATGTTGGCGTGATAGACCTACCCATGGTCCGCGGACCATGGGATTGTATAAATAGAGCGAGGCTCTAAGAAGAAGATAGAAGAAATAAGAATAGAAGAATAATGAGTTGAAGTAATTGATTTGAAGGGTAAAAGGTGTCTTGGAGTCATAAAGTAGTAGAAGGCTCTGTAGCTAAGTGCGTAGAGAACTAGTAGTCCTTAGTTGAGTGTGCAGGGCAGGTTGAGTCTATAACTATTGGAAGAATCAATAAAGAGAAGTTTACCATATTTCTATGTATCCTTTTCCTATTTTAATGTATGATTGGGTATAAATTGCAAATGTACTGTTTATTTGTTGCACAAACTCAAATGAATGTTTTGTATAAAATAAATATAACATAAGATATCCATCTACGCGAAAGTAATTATCTGATATAGGAGATAAGTAAGATCTTTGTTTCGTCTTAAGGGAATAGCACAGAGCGTTGCTCTAGTAGCGTGGAAGCTCCACGACCCCTTGATAGCGCTGCGCAAAGACAGTGTATCAGGGCACGAGGAACAAGGAAGTGCGTGAAGTAACCCATGCACAGGGACGAACAGTTGGATTGAACCTAACCCTCAAACATCTCAAGGGTGTGGAAACCTGGTTCCAACACCCCCCCATACTACTTCGGGTGAGACCTTAGTCTGCGCTCTGCAGACTGTTGCCGAAAGGGCCAGTAGTACAGGGATTTGCTTGGCTAATTAACTCCAAACCTAGGTCAGGCCCCAACAAGCCAACAAAGGGTTCCATTGTCAGGACCAAGATCTACATAGAGATGTCTGATGTCGTGTCACTGGAATCTGACAAAGAAAAGAATTGAATATTGGTTGGACAGAAAGATTCATGAGTTCACGGGGCAGGAAAATAGGAATCTGCGACTATCAATGGAAGAGTGGTTAGACTGCTACTTATATACAGAGATCCATGAAATTTTCTTCGCATCTTTCCCTACTGAGCTATACGAGTGGATTGGGAAGCTAGCAGATAGCCAAGGAAGGTGTAAGCTCGACAGACCTATTGTGTGGACCCGAGAATTGGTGCACAAATTGGAAGCATCAGAGCATAATATTGTACGAGCTATTGATCACTAGCTCGATCGAATTATAGGGGGATTCATCACCGAGTTCATGGTAGATACTTCAGTTAGTTATAGTGAGGCAGAACGACGCTTCCTCAAAGGACCATGAGGTAAGTACATTAAATCTTTGAAAACTTGGATTAAAATGCTACTATGCAAGAAACGGTTATGCGAATAAATTGATGTTTGGGGCTACGTGAAGTGGGAGAATCTACAGAAATGAAGGTAGTACCGACCTAGAAACTAGCCCCTTGATTTCACCTCTGCGAGGGGATGAGGAAGAGCTCATGAAGGTCTCCCCAAGAAGTGCGATTAGTTTGATAAGGCAGAGGATTCTGCGCATACCACCCCCACTCGCACCACCACCAGTTTCACCATCTTCACCCCCATCTTCACCCATACCACCTCTGCCACCACCATGAATCGACATGGCAAGCACAATAAAATTGCCAGTGTTCAAGGGAATAGGGAATGAAGATCCAGACCAGTTTTGGTTCGTGATAAGAGCTGTATGGGAGGCGCAGGGAGTCACGGATGACAATATAAAGAAAGTGACTATGGTCAGTGCTCTGCAGGATCACACGCTGACCTGGTACATAAAGCATTCCAATGACAATCTGAATGCTGGGATCACAGATATCAAAGTTATGCTGAACAAATAATTTAGTAGGCCAAAGTCAGAGACACAGTCGATCATTAGGTTCAAGGAAATCGCGATGCTTCTAGGCAAGACCCCTCGGGAGTTGGATCAAAGATTGAAGTGTACAATTCATGAAGCTAATATGACCTTGATGGATGGAAACCGCGCATGGTTTGTATCATCACTAACATTGCATCTAAGGAACGCATTGTCACAACAGAGGCTAACCACTCAGGCCGAGGCCTTGGAGATCACAATGAGGCTACACTAGACCCCAATACAAGATCCTAACCTGGGAGTTTAGCAGATCCACGCGTAGTTGAAAAACTTGTGCGTTGAGATGCAGAGTTTGAAACAAGACAAGACAGCTTTCCTAGAAGGGCACGAGGAGGTATGGTGCGTAAAGTGCAAAGGTCAGGGACATGACAAGGACCACTGCCCAGTGTTCACAAATTACATTGTGGGAGGAGGACCAATGCCATTGAGACCGGAGGCACAATCAAGACCGAGCATGACGCCTGCGTTATGGTGCGTGATTGGTCAAATAGGAGGAAAACATGCTACAGATAACTGACATTTATTGCAAAAGTACACACAGAATCCGCAGTAGTTGTTCTGTAATTTATTTAGGTCAGTGGGACATGATGAGCGTACCTACAGAAGTTATGAGGTGATGATGGATTGAACCCCTACCTACAGAGTTCAAGCCGAAACATGGCCCCTTGAACAGAACACAAGGATGGCGTGAACCAGATTTCAGGGGCGCAGACAAGGCTGAGGTGGAGGAGGACCAAGAAAAGGTCGTAGACAGCTAATATGTTACAATCGCGGAGGGCCATAACATTATGCCCACGATTGTACTAATCCAAGTGACCATCATGTTTGTATTGTACATTGTTCGATCATGAGATGGAGGATTGACCCACACTAATAGTGAGGTTGCACGATAAAGGAGCACCACAACCTCCCCTGACTCAAAACCTTTATATGATGAGGCTTGAGCCACACAAGGAAGACCCTAATGTAAATATTGTGCTCCGAAGTGGAATTACGACAGCGGATGACAAAGGCAAGCAACCTAAAGAAAGTAATTGGGTTTGCAAGGCTCAAACGAAGGAACCAAAGTTTGATTTGGAGTGCGCTAAGGAAACATTCATGGAAGCCAAGAAAAGCTTCACTGAGGCATCCACTTCAGGAAGTAAAGACAGACCGAAGTTGGAAATGGACCCATCAATGCTCACAACATTCTTGGAAACATGCATGAAGATGTTGTGCGACAGCAAGGCTATAAAGGGGCTATAGGAACTCATAAATAGATGCGTTGGGACCGCACAAGGAGAACCGTGCATAGTCTAGAAGCTCGAAAAGCACACAACGCGAACAAGAAGGGAGATGAGATTGATTGCGCAGATCAGGGAATATGAGATGGACCAAGTGATTATGGATCTAGGATCAGACGCGAACGTCCTGCCGAAGCAGACATGGGAGCGCATGGGAAAGCCTACCCTGCAATGGTCTCCTATACAACTGCGAATGGCGAACCAGAAAAAGATCCTCCCTATGGGGAGATTGCAGGGAATCACAGTAGATATCGAAGGAGCAAGCACGTTAGCAAATTTTGAAGTGATAGAGATTGTTGATGAAAACAATCCTTACCCCGCGCTATTGGGAATGGATTGGGGCACTGACATGAATGGGGTGATAAATCTGAAGAAGCGCAAGATGATTTTTGAGAAAAAGTCTCTACGTGTGATTGTACCATTGGACCTTGCAGAAGGATCACGCTACACAGAGCCGGTACGCGACTATGACAATGATGATGACTTGGAATACATCTACAAGATAACCATGCAAGAGCAAGATTAGGTGAACCTGACCATAGATGGAAGAATCTCATGGGAACGCGGAAGCTCCTGCACATCAGACTCGGACGAGGAAATATAACGATGGCAGAACCGGTTACACAAGGAAACCAAACTAAATTGCAACATGATGATGAGATCGTTGCGCTGCGTAGTAACAGAGGTAAGAGATTTGCCTATGTATGATGGGTTAAGTGAGGTGGATGACTTCTTGAAAAAATTTGAAAAAAAAGTGTCGGAACAACAGCGTTTCGACGCTTTGAAATCAGTACTGCGTGCTACGCTTGCAAGGTGGTGGGGAACACACCAAGGAAGTTTTGAGGACTGGCGCGACTACAGAAGAATGATGCACATGTAGTTTGGAAAGCCTCAGATGTGATTAACAGACAAGATTGTCGGATGAAATGGTCCGTGTGCCCACCTATCCAGATGGATGTAGGCATTTGGTGCAAAACCTGCATGGATGGACACAGTATTCGCGTTAGGAGACACGGTGAGTAAGCAGGTGCAGGCAAGGCAATGACATGAACAACCTCTCTAGTTGAAACCACAGAGCATGGAAAGACCAAGTGTCCAGAAGGATATCCATGCATAATCCTTTAACAAAGTATGTGAAGCACTGAACAAGGTCCACAATGGGAAGCGGATTGATTGGGCCCTACACATACCAATGGTTCTATGGGAGTATAGTACCGCACAAGAACCTGATGGAGCAGGCACCTTCGAGGCTGGAGTATGAAGCAAACACTGTAATCCCCATGGAGCATGGAAGGCCTAGTCCCTGCATAGCAACACTGGCAGATACTATGGTTTGTGGAGCCTGGAAAGAAGGGATCACACAGCCGAAGGAAGCAGAACGCTTGGGACTTGAGGAAGAAATTCAACAAGGAAATTTTAGGCTCCAAGAACTTGAGAGAGAAAGGGTGCGATTAAGGAAGAAAAGCGCTCTAGTAGAGGTGGAAGTCAAGAAGTTGGAGGATGAGATATACGACGATTTTATCGATAAGCGGACCAGGGTGACAAAACAGGGTACGCATGATCACACTGACAAGTTTGAGGACTATTGCCACGAATTAATCTGTCTGATGCCTTGGCTTGGACCCCATATTACTAAGCGAAGTAACCAGGGTGACGCTCTGCAGATGATGAGGTACATGACACCGCTAGTAACGTTAAAAGGTGGGTATTTCCCAGGAAGAATTATGAATGACCAAAGGGAATCATACACAAGTGGCGTGGCCACCTGACTAGCTGAGGGAAGTACAGTCTTAACACTCCAAGTAGTTGGAAGGAGGTGCGGGACTATAAACTATTCTACCTTGGAGTTGCGCGATGTTGGAACTGCGTGCAGAAGCAAAGAGTCACAAGGTCCGCGACTGCACACAGGGGGTTGCGTTGCCATGCAAGTTGACTGAAAAGTGACCATTGGAGTCACTATTCACGATGTGATGCTCAACTTGACACCAAATGGAGCAGGCGGCTTATGGGAAAAATCTGAGAAAATCTGCCACCAAAGGATCATTAATGAACCAGATTTGGGGGGAACAGTCGAATTCAAATTCAAAAGGCACTATAAATTACAAAGGGCTTCCCAACAAACAACACTTGGTCATTTTCGAATTGAGCTATTGAGCAATGCCCTATTTGTTTTATGCCAAGCATTGATTGAGCCCCTGAGTTCGTGAGTGATAGATTTCTGGACAAAAACGATGGAAATAGCTAAGGAAGTTATGGAAATAATAGAGATGACCACGAAGAGGCCACATAGGCCCTGATTGTGGGGGATTCCCCCGAAGGCATCAGGATTATGGCAGAAATCTTGAAATCACCACGCATGCCAAGACCAAAGAAGGAAAAAAAAGTGATGGTTCCCATACATGTGTCCCAACAGAACCCTCTGTGCACCAAACTATCGATGGAAGTAAAGGGGAAAGTCGTTACCATCAAAACCGATGAGGAAGAAGAAGACTTGGAGGACCTTATCATCTAAGAAGATGAGGACGAAGGCATGGAGGAGAAAACTGTGCCTACGCACCCTCCAACAAAGTTTCCCGCCTATATCCCCCCGTGGAAGGGGAAGACTAAAGTGCCCAAGGACCTTGACGAAACCAAAAGCTCTCTCCAGACCTCGTTCCTCCCAGACAACATCAATTTTTAGGGCACACACCTAGGATGGGTGCCGAGCTTAAAATTTGAAGATTGGGACCTTGCTGACAATGAGAAGTTCCCTCACCTTGAGACTGCACACCTCATGAAGCCTAAGCAGAACACTGTGGTGGGGGTTATAGAATTAGAGACGCGAAAGTGGTTGCACAGAGTGGAAAAGGCAGGGCTACTTAACCTGCTCTGAGTGTCGCATTTCCACTGCACCCCAATAATAATTTTCTTCATCAGGCAACTACTCTCTCTAGTTCATGGTGGGTGTTTATGGTTGGAGGAGCCCATCCCCATCACGGAAGACTTGATTCATCGCATTACCCAGTTGTTGCGCAAAGGAGAGGACCCCGCAGACATCTCGGAGGGGAAGAGCAGTGACTTGGCCATCGTGGAGGCCATGAAGAAGAAGTACAAGCTAACAAAGAAGAAAAGGGTATATGCCATATCCAAAATCAATGATAAATAAGTGAAAGTGGTGACCCAAATACTAGCCGGTAAGGTTACGCGCAAGTGCTGCGCGGATGAGGTACCCGCACCGGTGGTAGCACTGGCTGAGCAGTGCGCAAAGGGGGTCTAGTTTAACTAGTCTGAGTTCCTTTGCAAGGCGTTCCTGGAAAATTACCGTGAGGCCTGGGAACAAGGCAAAACATTCCACTATGCATGGCTTCTGCTATCCATAGTGCTCGTGGTCGGTGAATTACTAGAGGATAGTTAATTCCTCATAATTGATAGGGATCTGCAAGAGGCCACGAAGTGTGCTTCGCTATGGGCCACAAAGGATGCAAATAGGATCCTAGACAGTAATATACTCTAGGTGTTCATGGAGATGAACCTCGTAATGGGGATCAACCGCAAGCCGCAGTTGTCACCCACTATCTACAACAACCTGCAGAGTTTTGTAGAGTTTAAAGTGGACATCCACAACATATACATCAGTGTGCATAAGGACCCAGCAAAGCAATGGAGAGAGCTACCCTTTGGAGCCATGGATGATGTAATCTTCAATGTACTAGAGACATGGCTTCCAGAGTGGCGCGCTCCAGACATCGCGGAAATAGAGAAGTCGATGGCACAAAGGAGGAAAGAGGAGGCCAAACTGCTCATGGCGCAGTGGAGGCAGTGATAGCAGAAGTGCAGGAGGCGTGGGACACTACATAGACATCAATTGAATAGGAAAACGCTTCAGCAGTAGCACAGGAGGCAGCTGTGAAGGCACGCGAGGGCCAAACATCGCCTTCGCATGAGCAGGAAATAGAGGAAGAAGAGGGAGGCGCGGAACCACAAACCGCGTCAACCCAGCTAAAGTGCCCGTGCCCGACTAAGCGAACAGGGCCGCACAAGAAGGTCAAGGCATTGAAATTATGTATTGACCTGATCACCCTAACCGAGGGTGATCTGCACGAAATCAGTGCGACAGTGCGCGATGCCACCTCCGAGGCTCTCCAAAATTTTATGCAGCAGAACCAAAATGTGTTGGGGGCCCTTCGAGCATAGTTGTAGGAGTTGCATTTACGCACTCCTCAGGCTAGTACCCTTTCGACCAGCCTCGCAGTCGAAATAACGACAACAGAACATATATTGCGCGCTCGGGTGACGAATACCATAGTGCTACCGGAAGGGGCACTGGTGACCACAAACGAGGCTGACAGGCCTACCGTTAGCGCATTAAAGGGTATCAACATCAACATGGCTACACTCCCACGGGAGACATTATATGTTCTGCAGGATGGGATAACTACAGAACTGCGGGCTAGGGAGAGCCGGGCATTTCAAGTCCTCAGCGAGTAGAGAATCAACATGGAACAGTTGAGCTTGCAGTGTGACGAAGTGGTGTCGCAGAATCGGCAGCTGGTATAGGTACTAGATGAAGCTTGTCAAAGCATCCTTGAGCTGGCCATCCTAACAGACACACCAACAGAGGTGCGCATCCACATGCTAGCAGCAGGGGTGCGCGAGTCGCGAGGGGAAATGACAAAGGTTCAACTGGAGCTAAACCTTGAGATCGCAGAGCTGCAGTTGAAGGCGCAGCCTTCCACCCCTCCAAAAGTAAGAGAATAATGTGCCAGTGATATTATAGTGGGACTGGATGAGATTGACAATGCAGTGAGAGACTACACCAACATGTTGGAGGAGTCATTCAAGATTCTGACAAATCTGCAGGAGGACCCCAACCTTCAGCGCTTAGAGATAGAGGCACGAGAACTCCAACAACAGTATGACGGCATCAAAGGAACTGCGTAGACGGTGGCCCTCACTCAGAGGCTTGCGTGGATGCAACAAACCAAAGCATTGAAAGAACAAGTGGATGCAGCACGACACAAGGAAGTAGTCTTAAAGGCACGCATTCAACCTCGGAACGATGAGGCCTTCACCATCACAGTAGTAATTGAAGGCAAGCTCGGACAAATGCATTGGACACAAGAACAGAGGCACAAAATCACTTCTAACGCCGCGATCTCAGAACAATGCATACAACAGATACAACAGGTAGCAGCTTAGTGCGTTGCCGACCTTGCAGCAGTTCAAGCAGAGCTGGAGGGACTCTACGCGAAGAACTTCGCCCCGACAGAGTGACTCGAGGGTGAGTCACGATGTTTGTGTTGGGGGCCTGTTGGGCATGAAATCCCCCCCAAGGCATGTTTTGGGGCTTAAAGCCCAAGTTTTGACCAAATCCTTGTAAAAGCTCTATGAATTATGGGCGCAGAGCGCGAAATCATAATAGAGTCATAAGGTTGTCCACCCTAGTTTTTGTAATGTAATGTCAGCTTGATAGACCTACCCATGGTCCGCGGACCATGGGATTGTATAAATAGAGCGAGGCTCTAAGAAGAAGAGAGGAGAATGAAGAATAGAAGAATAATGAGTCAAAGGGTAAAAGGTGTCTTGGAGTCGTAGAGTAGGAGAAGGCTCTACAACTGAGTGTGTAGAGGCCTAGTAGTCCACAACTGAGTGCACGGACCCCCACAGTTGAGTGCGTATGGAAGCTTGAGTATGTAACTGTTGGAAGAATCAATAAAGTGAAATTTACCATATTCTGTGTATCTTTTTCCTGCTTTAATGTATGATTGAGTATAAATTGCAAGTGTACTATTTATTTTCCGTGTGAACTCATATGAATGTTTTGTATAAAATAAATATAACATAAGACATCCATCTACGCGAAGGTAATTAACTAATATAGGAGATAAGTAAGATCTTGGTTGCGTCTTAAGGGAATAGCGCAAAGCACTGCTCTAGCAGCATGGACACTCCACGACCCTTGGATAGGGCCAATCAAAGGCAGTGTATCAAGGAGTGAGGAACAGGGAAGTGCATGAAGTAACCCGCACGCAGAGAAGAATAGTTGGATCAATCCCGACCCTCAGACATCTCAAGGGTGTAGAAACCTAGTTCCATCACCCCCCATACTACTTCGGGTGAGACCTCAGTCCGTGCTCTGCGAACTGTTGCCAAAAGGGCCAGTAGTACAGGGATTTGCTTGGCTAATTAACTCTGAACCTGGGTCAGGCCCCAACAAGCCAACAGGATGTGACAACAGTTCCACCTATAGTGCGTGGTAAAGGTTTCAAGTTTTGGCAATATCTAGAATGCAATTCTGCGTAGCGCACGTTGGAAGATCAGCAAGGACCCGGTTCAACAATATGTTCTCCGATCTATGGATTTGGGTGTCAAGGGAACCCATTGAATTGAAGGATGAGATTCTCTGTGCTCGATTGTTGCATCCTCTGCACATGCAAACCTCAATTTCTATTCCTTTGGATAAATAACCTAATTAGGATGAGGTCAAATGCTCAATTTACCCCAAAACCATAATAACAAGTCGTCCATTTTAAACTGACGTGGCATGAGATTCAAACCTGAGATTTAGTTTAAAATAAAGCACTTTTTCAGAGGCCTAAAATTGTGCTTCCAAACAAGGACTGTGATTTAAAGGTCAGTTTTGGAGCTTTAAATTATCGACAAACAAACTTCAAACAAAACTTTGAAGAAGTTATAATTAGTTGTCTCGACACCCTATCTCTTCGAATATGTGATGCTTCCATAAAGAAAAATTATGTTGAATGTCCCCTCTGTTTTGAACGTCCCCTTTCTAGGTTTTAATTAGACAAAGTTCAAATGCAATTGAAATGAATTTTTGAATGAGATTTATTTCAATGTCTCGGTTGCCAGCGTTCTTCCAATCCGTGGTGCTTCTACACTCAAAAAAGCATTGATTGTAAAGGTCCACACTAAAAGCTTTAATTTATCTAGGTTTAAATTCTCTTGAAACAAATATCTTACAAAGCTTTGATTTGTTGTTCTAACAACCAATTTTTTCCATATCCCTGTCACTTCTTGACTATAAATACCATGGATGGCATCTTAGGAAAGCTTTGATTTGGTGTTCTAGTGACCAATTTTCTCGATCTCCTAACACATTTTAACTGAAAAACCATTGATTTTAGAGGTTGGCTTTGGAGTTCTTCATTTATAAAATTTAAAATTCACTTGAAGCAAAACTATAGAGGAATCTTATTTGTTTTCCCAATGGACTTCCTTGGAATCTGTAACGCTTCTTGACTGCAAAAAACAATGATTTCAAAGGTCCAAAATGGAAGCTTTAATTTCTCTTGAGTTCAAATCACTTGAAGGAAATTTATCAAGAAGCATTATTTTATTGTTCCAGTGACAATTTCTTCAAATCCTAATGCTTTTGAAATACAAAAACGAATGAGTTTAGCGCATGGACTAATATTCAAAACCTCGATTTTGGAGGCTCCAATTTTTCATCGACCAAAAGAAGAATCCCCGCAAAGCTAAGGTTATTAATATTCTAGAAGCTTAGAATTCTCTTCATAATTTTGAACCAATACAATATGAGTGACTTGAAATATTTTCTTAAGAAGCTTTAATTTATTATTCTATTTACAATTTCCTCCAATACTTAAAGCACATATTAGAATCTGGAACCTCAATTGCAAAGGCTTCGATATATAAAACAAAGGTAAAATCCTTGCAAAGATTATTATTTTGTAGCTATTCTTTTCACAACTTCGAATTAGTTCAAATCACTTGAAGTAAATTTCACAGGAAATTTTATTTTATTTTTTAACCAATTCCTCTCATATTTAACACTTCTGAAATGTAAAAACAAATGATCTTAAAGGATGGACTAAAATTCAAAACCTCAATTTCAAAGTCTTTGATTTGTTGATCAAAAATAAAATTCCTGAAAAGCATTTTGCTTTCGAGAGGCTTTATCCATCATCATTCTCTTCATACCTTCAAATCACTAGTTCTCTTCATAACGTTGAACCAATACAAATCCCCTGAAGAAAATTTATCAAGAAGCTTTCTTTTATTATTTTGATGACAATTTCTCTAAATCCTAATGCTTTGAAATGCAAAAACCACAAAGGATGGCCTGAAATTCAAAATCTCATTTTCAAAGGCTTTGATTTAATGACCAAACATAAAATCCCCCCAAATCTTACAACTTTCTAGAGGACTTATCCATCATTTTTCTCTATCCATCATTTTTCTCTTTATAGCTTCGAACCAATACAAATCACTTGAAGCAAATTTTTGGAGAAACTTCATTTGATTATTCCAACGGTCATTTCTTCGAAACCTAGCACTTCTGAAATGCAACAACTAATGATCTTAAAACACAAACTAAAATTCATAAACTCGCTTTCAAAGGCTTCGATTTGTCGACCAAAAGTAAACCCCCGTGAAGGTTTTATCCACCATTGATCTCCTCATGACTTCGAACCAGTACTGATGATCCACTAATTCCACAAATTCAAATGCGAACTACTTGGAAATAAAGCAGTATGCTCATATGTATATAGTTGGGCCAACCCCTTGTATCTATCGTGAAAAATTTAAAATCCATCGTGCCCCATGGAGATCAAGAAATCCAAATCACAAATGAGAGTAAATATATAACTTTCTAGAAACAAAACAAACAGAAATCTATACAACTTTATTTCTGCCACCATTGACATAATGCAAGCAACGCCATCGTCTAATCGAGGATTAGTGTCTTCGTGTTCTTGCAACAAAGCGACGAAGGAGGTGAATGAAACATGGATGAGATTCGAACATGGATGACTCCTTCACCAAGGTCTTTGTTCCTACAATTGTCTTAATTCTCTTAAATCTTGTTCCAAACAGTTGTATATTCTATTTCATTGGAGGCGATTGCGGGAGGTGGAGCGCAACATTCTCCATCACCTATTATGATCCAACCAACAATGGAAAATCTTCTAATAGTCTAACACACAAGATTGATGACGCACAAAAACACAATGGCATGGGAGGGAAGTTCTTCTCAAAAGAACGCCTTATGAACATAATTATATTATTTTAATATGAAAATTTCCTCAAGGAAATGTGGAATGAGTTAAACAAATTTTGCACAAAATGAGTAAATGCAAAATTAAATTATCATTAAATTTAAAATGATTTGGATTTAAGATGTGTATTAAAATTATTATGCCTACTTATATAATTAATTTAAAATTCCTAATAATGTAGGTGGTAAACATGGTTATTAAAATAGAGAAATATCATATCCATTTCGTTAATAATGTGAGTGCTAAACATTGTTATAAAATTAAAATAGAGAAATATCGAATCCATTTTGTTAAATAATTTGCCTCTTTATTTTAAATTAAATAAAATAAATAGAAAAATTAGGAAAAAATGCTTACACATTCTAAATTATATTTAAAATAAATTAAAATAAATCAATATAAATATTATAGAAAAAAATCATATAAAAATTAAATGCAGAATTCATAAACCTCAACAAATACGTTTAGAATCCACTAAATATTAATGTTCCTGAACATTCCTTGAACTAAAAATAAATTCAAAGAATAGGATAATATAAATATATATATTACTATGAACTGAATTCATGTTTAATGGGAATAATTTGGATCATGTGAACAAAACAATGCACTCTATACAATAGGTCAATATTAATATATAGAAGTGTTTTATATTATACTTAATCAATATATACTTATATCTTCTAATTTTACATTTTCATTATTTTTTAATTATATTTATTAAATAAAATTTAAACATTACTTTCACTGCCTTTTAATTCATTCCAAATGATTTGGTTTGTGATTTAAATATATCTTTTAAAAATAATTAAATTTACTTAAAAAATAAGTAATTAATTATATACTATTAATTTTGTTTTTAATTTTTTAATAATATAATTTTAATATTTAAATAATTGATAAAAAATTAAATAATTATTAGTAAATTATTTAATTTATAAATTGTATATGTTTTAATTTAATTTATTTTTTAAATTGCATTAATTCATTTTAATTATAGATTTATTTAATTATTAGAGAAATACATGTTTAGTTGGTAGATATAGAGTTAAGGTTGTTATAGCACCGTTTATCATTCTTGGTAGATCGGATGTTCTGATTAGGCCTAGGGCAACCCTTCCTTCTAGGCTTGGTCCAAAATCTAAAAAACGGTGTTTTATTTCTTATATGCTACTCTGCCATGTGATAAAAGCATGTACACGCGGGTCAACATATACCCAACCTGTGTACATGTGTTAAAACACTTAAAAATAATAAATTTCCTTAATTTAGGGCAGAGTTTACGGGTTTTACCTGTTACTCACCTCCTATAGCCCGTGGCCCAACTGTTTCCCAACTATTTCCCAACTAAAAAAACTAATTTGGAGAAGTATAAATAAACCTCTATGGGAAGGTCTTAAGAGATAAGAAATGAGATATTGATATTATAGTTGATTGATCCTTGATCGAGTCTGACGAAATCCCTGTGCTTCCTGCAATCGCCAAAGCTTTAGGAAACCCTCATTTCCTCTTTTGAGATTCTCCTTCGTCCGTCTTATGATATCCTTGTGTATGATGATGGAGGAAGATTGCTGAGGCCAGGGAATGACAGATATGGAGGATGGTTCCTCTTGGAGCTAGAGGATGACTCAGGTTGTAGTTTTCCACCTTTCTTGTAGCTTACATCAATAAAGAAATGTTGTTCTAATCCTAATATTTATCGTGTTTATGCATTGATCCATATTGTGATTTGTTTGTAAATATTATATTAATGCGTAATTTTTCATTCGTTTATATGATCTAACATATATATCATGAATATGCTTTACGTTTCTACTGTTGTATATGCTTTTCTTGAATAATTTATAGGTATCAAAAGCATTAGGAGAAGCAGAGAGTTTGCACCCTACAAGATCTACCCAAACGTAAGACCTCTGGGTAAGGACACTTCTTCCCAATTCATTAGAATAAGCATTTAGGTTGCTTGTCTCAACATTTCTTGTTGTTGTTTTCCCTTTGCTTTGTTGGGGTTTTCAACCCAAGATCCTAGGGTGTTCTCACTCGCAACGGAATTGGTGACTCCACTGGGGATAACATTCTTGTTGGGTTGTTTGTTCTCGATCAGGGTTTGTTTACTTGATTGCTTGCTTTTATAATGTTATTTGACTTATTAGCTTCCCAGACATCAAGTCTGATCTTCTGGATCAAGCCTTGATTTTTGTTTCTCTTCATTGAGTCTTTTATATGTTTTTTCTTGAAGTACAGTCGCGTATAAACGCTAGTTTCCTCAAGCAAACTCGCGTATACGTGACTTTCCTGTGTTAGAAACTCATGTGCATGCCTCTGTGTCTTTACATAGTCGCGTATATATTTTTTTGAATTGTTTTTTCAAATATTTTTGCCCAGTTAGCTCTGTTGCTTGGTGATTTCTACTGTTTTATGGTCATCTAGTGTCTGAAGAACTATGTTCTCTTGCAAGATTTCTTTTTCAAATCACTTATTGAAAAGCCTAGTTGGCCTAGGATTGCTTGTTAAGCAAGATTTTAGTTTGTGTCTAGGGTTCAAGGCTTCAGTCTGAAGTTCTTGGATGTTCTGGTTTTCTAGAACAATAAATTGATTTCGATTTCATTTGTAACCCAGATTTCAAGTTGACTTGCTTTGCTTTTCCTTTTGATTGGCCTTGTTTCTTTTCAAGCCTTTTGAGTGTCTCTTTGGCAATTTTGAAAGTTTTTCTTTCTTGACATTTTGTCGGTTTGCTGAAGTCTTTTACTACTGTTCGGGTCAGTTTGTGCGAGTTTGTAGTCCTTCTTGTTTCAAGTTTCATTTATTAATGAGTTTTATAACTTGCAAGGTATAAGGACTCCTTCTGCTTCTTTTTTATCTTTCGAATTTAGTAGTTCTTTTTGTGACCTTAAAAGTTTCTTTAGTTTCCTTAAAAGAAAAACACAAAAACAATGCTTTTGCTTTTCTTTTTTCCAAGCTTTTGGTTTTTGGTTTCTTTTGTTTTGTTTGTTGAACAATTGTGATCTTTTTCAATTTTTTTTGTTTTTTGAGCAATTGTGATCTTTTTCAATTTGTTTTGTTTGCATTTTGAGGGAAATTTGTTTTTAAAATTTTTGCCCTCTTCATTATCAAGTTGGCTTATTGAATCTATAAAGAAGCACATTTTCTTATAGTATGAGTGTTTTTAGGATCTTGCATCATCATTTAAATTTGCATTAGGTTAGTTTGCATCATAAGAATTCTTAGTCTTTTTAGATTTTGAGTGTGTGTGGAGTGTTTCAGAAAAGAAAAGAAAAATATTTTTCTTATATAAGTTTTTCGTAGAACCCAAGTAGAAATCCCTCTTGATCGAAATAAAATAACTGCATCCATATAGTTAAGTTTCTATTGGTTTCTTTTGTGTCCTAAACATCATCAGTTTCACTCTCGTAATACCCTTGACTTAAAGAACAACCCTCTAAAATCAAGTGATTTAATAAAATGAACTAGAACTTTTTATTTTTGTCATTAACAAACACCAACAAGTTTAGGTTCATTAGCACCTTGGAATAGGTGAGTGGAGAGTTAACTCTCCAAGGCCGTTGAAATTATCAAACATAGAAGTTGAATAACGAGCCAAATCCAATATCGTTAGAAAGACCGGGAAAGCTCTGTGACTGGGAGTTAAGCACGAGGGAGAGTGAAGACAAGGAAGAGAGATAACCCCTCTCCTACTTGTTGGATTCCACGTCATGACTATTATGCCTGGCTTTTGATATGAGTTCGTGCCCATAGTTTCCTTTCCTAGGGATCACATAGGTAGTTGTGGAGGGGAATCCCGTGGCACCTGAGGCAAACATTGCATAACATTCTTCAGTACTTCTAGAGGGTACCCTTGTGAAGTTTGGGTGCTTGCACCGACAAAGGCTGTTGTCTGGAGGTCAGCGTGACTAATTCTGATACCTTCGTTAGTAGGTCTGGGCTGTCATTATCCCAGACTATTTTCGGAAGGTCCTTGATTTTCGCTTTCTTGTATTTGGTGTTTGGTCCTCATCACCTGGAGCAGAAATACTTGAAATTAGTTTGATTGATTACATCTTTAGGGATTTTTAGAGAATTCTCTTTGCTCCTAGTTGGCCTAGTTTTACAACTTTTTTGAGTCCTTAATTAGATTTCTTAAAAATAATTCAAAGTGGTTGATTGATCGGTTTGTCGGTCTAGGAGACTTCATGGGCTTTCACCTACGAGTCCTGATCCTTCTCCTCGAAGGCGTAGGAGAAATTCTACCAGTGATTTTCAATCAATGGCAGTAGATGCATCGGATATTGATCCTCCAGTTAGAGTTATTGATTCACAAGATAGACCTGGTACAAGTAAAGAGTTAGAGAGGAACACTCCAGTTCTTTCTAGAGTCCTCTTTCAGTAGGAAGACGTTATTGAGGTCGAAGAGATTCAAGAGCCTCTTTTGGCTCCTAATTCTCCTCTTCCTCCCAATCACCCAGACATTTTATTATACATCGGGACTCCGACCAATAGGCCTTCAAGCCCAGGTTTATTTCAATATTTTCCTTTGATGACCACTGCTAGAAGCATGGCGTCCACCATGAGTGATACTAGTATGGAAACTCCCATATCCATACAAGGAGGAGGAACAATTTCCATACCTTCCTTTACTCCTAGCACTGCTATATGTGGCTCTACTTCCATTCCATCTTCGAGTGTGGGTACTCAAGCTTTTGCCTCTGGCATTGGATTTTTCCCTTTTGGAATGCCGACCAGTGCTGTTCCTTCAATTCCATTAAGTATTCCATCAGTTGTCTCCACATCCATGACTTCCATGGAAAGTGGGTTAGCTTCTTTTTAGGGTTTCCCTTTTGGGAGTGGGCATATACCACATTCCAACCCATCTTTAGGATCAGTACATTTTCCCTCTACGGGTCAAAGTTATAATCCTTTTCAAGGTTAGTGGACTTGGAGCCAAAAATCAATCTTAGTTTGACCAACAGGGGAATATGCCATATTCTTCTGTCATTTCATTACATAACTTTTCTCCCTACACTCATGCATGGAACCCTTACCAAGGACTCTCTATGCCTTTTAACACCTCTCTAGGGGGAAATTTTATGGGCTACGGAAATTTTTTAGCAGGAGTTGGTCAAACTCTAGTTTTTTCTAGACCGCAAGGAGCTCCTTATGGTTCAATTGGGTCTATGAGTTACTATAGGCAAAAACCTGGTGCCTTCACAAATTCAGGGCATTCTTTTTAGAACGTTGGGAATTCCGCCCACATCGGGTGGAATCCTCAGGGTCCTTTGCGAATAACTTTTTTTGCAACATTAAACTTGTCATATATTTCTAAATTGACTAATGATCTGATTAGATATAACTCGGTTTGGCCTCCAGTCCCAACAAAAATTCCCTCAGATATACCTAAATTTGAAGGGAAGACTGGTGAAGATCTGGGTGACCATGTAACCACTTTCCACTTATGGTGTTCGTCAAACTCCTTGATAGATGATTCAATCATGTTGAGATTATTCCAACGTACCCTAACTAGAAATGCAGCTAAGTGGTACATTGAACTTCTAGGGGGAACATTCTCTTCTTTCGGCAATTTGGCTACCATCTTTTTGAACCATTTTCAGTTGCCTGTCCGCTATGATGTTGGAATTGAGATTTTGGCTAATTTTCACTAGGATCAGGCAACCCACATTTCAGATCACATCCAGGAATGGAGGAGAAGGAAGAGGCTCATTAAAGCTGATATTCCACAAGAATTCCCTCTCGAATGGTTTCTTAAATCTTTACAACCCGAGACTCTAAGGATGTGTTGCTCTTCGGTGTGTTCACTGAAGAACAAAATATTTTTAGGGCCTAGCAGTTAGAACTTATATATTCTCAATCTAAGGTACTTCAAAAAAAATTGTCGAGTGCTCCTAGGTCCAAGGTTGATATAGCCAAGCTGAATCCAGGTCACCATGCCGACAGACTAGTCGGATCGATAGATGCTAACATGGCTAACCTGTTGAATCAATTGCAGCAATTGTCTTTAAAAACTGCTTCTTCTATGTAGGCCTCGCCGTCGACACCTATGCCTTCTCAACCTATGTCTATAAATGTCATCCAAACTTCTAACCCCAAAGGAAACCAACAATTCGATGGGAAGAAGAAAGGATGAGGTAAGAAAAAGAACCAGGATGGGAAGGGCAATGCAAACAAACCTGACATTGATACTGCAGGGGGTGGAAAAGAGTCTAAGAAAAAATTAAAATTTCCATGCAAGTTATGCAATGGAGATCATTTAACTCATCTTTGCCCTAAAATCTAGGATGCTCAGCACTTATTAGTTTAGCAGGGGTCTTTTAGCTCACAGGCTGTCCTCACTAACCCTTTTCCCCAAGGACAACAATTACTTGCTGGCGCGAACTATAATATTGGTACTCCCACAGGGGACAACCAGGAAGGGGATAATACATCAAATGTCTACATGATGAGTTCACATATAGATGTTGCCACACGATCACATGATTATGGTGAATCAGAGTCATCTAAGGCTAAGTTTGCTTCCGATTTTTCAGAGCCACACCATATTGAGAGGCCCTCTATTGAGTTTATACCTTGGCTATCGAAAGGCTCTGCAAAATTCTCAACCATTAACCCTAATGCTAGGGTAGCCCAAAACTACTCGATTATAGAAGATCTGGCTCAGAGTCCTTCTGATATGTCAGTGTTAGAGGTACTCCAATCGTGCCCTGTACAAAGGAGTGCATTACTCACTGCGATCAGAGCAGTTGATCCAAAAAATTCTCTTGTGATTACTTTTGATATGTCAAACATCAAGAAGAAACTCCCACATCATATGGCTTTCCAGATAAAGTCTACATATCAAAAGACCAATATCTTTCGAACTGTTATCGATGAGGGGAGCTTCCACATGTGTAATGTCCATGTCATGTTGGAATGCTATTGGATTGCCTCAAGTTGTTCCTTCACCAACTTTGTTGACATCATTTGATGGTCATTCTCATAAGCCGCAAGGGATTACTCCAACCTTTCCCATCTGTGTTGGGGGAAAGGTGGTAAATATTGAAGTAGAAATACTCGACGAGAACCTATATTACAACCTCCTTTTAGGCAGGAATTGGATTTATGAGATGGATGCCATTGTATCATCATTATTTCGCATCCTTTGCTTTCCTCGTGAAGGGATAATTGTAAAGGTTGATCAGATGGATTATTCTACAGGTGACTCTCACGCATCTTCTAAGTCTACTATTCCATTAGTGGATGATCCCAAACAGTCTGTAGAGAATTTAGGATTTGGAATGTACTCTTCCTTAATGGGTAATTTTGATCTTCCTTCTCCTATAGCTAGAATTAATGTGATTTCATCCTCCAAGGGACCTTATCAATGAGAGTTCTTTAGAACTCATTATTTTTCGGACCCTTGGCCTTTACCCTCATCTACCACCACATTAGATGAAGGGTAGGTAGATGGAATGGCATGTCTTATGTATGCTGTAGAAATTGCTTATCAGTCTATTGTTAACTCTGCAGACTCCAATCCTACTCCTTTTTCACCAGAGGTGCTAGATCGAGATGTGGCTCTAGCCTGGACCCTCGATTTGACTTCTGCTTAGGATTGCTTAGATACTGTCTTACCATCTGAAGAAGAAATTATAGAAGCAATGATGGGTACTGATAAACCTTGGGATGATTTGCATCATTGTTTGTATTTCCTCCCTCATTTGCAGGAAGTTGAGTCAAGTTTGTCCAGTCCTTCTACTAGGGATGTTCATGCAGTTTTAAACCCTTTGGCCCCAACACAGTTTTCTGCCAATGGTAACATGTCTATTATCTCAAAAACTATACTGGTGAAAATCTCTAGGAATCCCAACATCATTGAAAATGTCTTCATTGGAGCTGATTGTTCCCCTAAAGAAATTCAAAGTTATACAGATCTCTTCAAAGAGTTTCGTGATTTGTTCGCTTGGTCTTATGAGGAAATGCCTGGAATAGATCCATCTATAGTCCATCATGAGATCAAAACATACGAAAATGCTAAACCTTTCATCAAAAACTTTGACCAGTCAATCCTAGAAAAGTAGCAGTTATCAAAGTTGAAGTCGAGAAGCTCCTTAAGGCGGGTTTCATATACCCTATTCCTTTAACTAAGTGGGTCTCTAATCCAGTCCCCATAGACAAAATGCAAGGAATGATTCGAGTATGTATTGACTTTAGGGACCTAAATAAGGCTTGTCCTAAGGACAATTACCCCACGCCCTTTATTGATCAAATCATTGATGAATGTGCGAGTAATGAGATTTTTTCGTTTATGAATGAATTCTCTAGTTATAATCAAATTACTATCCATCTAGAAGATCAGTACAAGACAACTTTTATTTGTCCCTGGGGTATGTTTGCGTACAAAAAGATGCCTTTTGGCCTAAAATATGTTGAAGCTACTTTTTAGCGGGCCATGTCTGACGCTTTTCACGACATCAAGCACATTATCGAAGCATATATGGATGATTCAGCTGCTCGTTCTCGCAAGAGAATTGATCATCCTTAACATCTTTAGTTGATTTTTGAGCGATGTCATTTTTATAAAATCCGGTTGAATCAAAATAAGTGTGTTTTCGCAATCACATCTGGTTGGTTGTTGGGATTCATCGTGTCAACAAAGGGGATTTGTGTAGATCCCTTCAAGGTTGAGGCAATACTTCAATTGCCTCCCCCGTCATCCATACGCCAACTTCAGAGTCTCCAAGAAAAAGCAAACTTCTTGAGGAAATTTATAGCCAATTACGCCGAGATCACAAAAGGATTTATGCATTTGCTTAAGAAAGGGGTCCCATTTTTATGGGATGATTTTGCACAATGATCTTTTGATGCTTTGAAAAAGGCGTTAACCTCTGCTACTTTGTTGAGTCCACCTAATTATAGCAGAGGTTTCAATTTCCTCTTGTATCACGTTGTAGTAGAATCAACTATTGGTATGGTTCTAGATCAGGAAGATGATGCCTTGTGTGAGCATGTAATCTACTATCTGAGCCAAGGCTTGGTAAGTCCTAAACTGCACTATTATCTAATCTAGAAATTAGCTTTGGGAGCTATCCATGCTGTCCAGCAGCTTCGACATTATATTCTTCTTCGAAAAACGTTCATCTTAGCAGTCGTCAATACATTTCAGTTTGTTCTCATTAAGCAAGTGAATGGGGGCAAATATAATAGATGGATTGTCATTCTACAAGAATTCGATCTCAAATTCATGTCTACTAAATCTAAGAAATCTTTAGTATTTTCATAGTTGATATCAGAGGTGGCTTGTGAGGAAGAAATCATTCACGAGGAAAATTTTCCTGATGAACATCTATTTCTTATTTCCTCGAGATCCTTGGTATGGAGATATCATTATATATCTCCAAACTTCAAAGTTTTTGCCCGCTTTTTCCAAGGATGAGCATAGAAAATTGCGTCACCTCGCTAAGAATTATGTTAGGTGACACCTTATATCATCACGGGATTGATTCAATCCTTAGACATTGTTTAACCTTGGAAGAGGTTGAGTCAGTGCTTAATGATTGCCACAATGGAGCTTGTGGTGGTCATCTATCTGGGCTTGCTACAACAATTTTTTTTTTGCGATCAGGATACTTTTGGCCTTCGATCTTCAATGATTGTATTGAAGTGGTCAAGAGATGCCATCCTTGTCAGGTCTATACTTGGAAAATGCACGCACATCTAGCTTTTATTTTCCCTATTATCATCGTCGGTCCTTTCACAAAGTGGGGCATTGATTTTACTACTTGTAATCTGCCTTCGGCAGGAAATCACAAGTATATCATCATGGCTGTAGACTACTTTACTAAGGGGGTTGAGGCCATGCCTACTTTCAATAATGATATTGAAACAACGACCTTGTTTCTCTTCAATCAAGTTATTTCCGGTTCAGTATTCCTAAAGAGATTATCGTTGACCATGGCAGTCATTTCCAAAATCAACTAATGTCTGAATTGAATCTCAAGTTGCGTTTCCGGTAGGAGCATTCATCTCCATATTATCCTCAGGCCAATGGGCAGGTTGAAGCCGTGAACAAATCCCTTAAAATCATCTTGTAAAGGACAATTAACAAAGTTAGATCTAATTGGCACATCATGTTATATCCGACACTTTGGGCATACTGAACATCAGTTAACACTACCACTGGTTTTACTCCCTTTCAATTGGTTTACGGGTTGGAATCTATTTTTCCTATAGAATGTGAAATTCCTTCCCTTAAACTAGTTGTTGAACTTCTTCCTGAGACTTCCAGTCTCGAAGAATGCCTCGTTCATTTGGAGCATCTTGATGAGCAGCGTCGAGATGTTGCCACAATAAACGAAGCCCATAAAAAGAGGGTAAAATTTCAATACAATAAAGCTGTCCATCCTAGAAATTTTTTTGAAGGCGACCTTAACTTGGTCTATGACCAAGACAAAGATGTCTTGGGCGCAGGCAAGTTTAAGTCTATGTGGTACGATCTCTTTATTGTCAAGCAAGTTTTTAAAAGGGGAGCTTATGAATTTATTGACTCTGAAGGAAACAAGTTGGCAGAGCCCAAAAATGGGCTCTACCTTAAGAAGTACTTTTCTCAGGCTTCGGCTGAGAATTTACTTGTTTGTATATATTGTATGATTGTACATATATATCTATCGGTTTTAGTGATGTCGATATTTTTGATCTGCTTTGGCAGGTATTGATGGACAATTGGATATATCTAAGGTTCGTCGATGGTGCCTGTTATCACTCAGGTTTTCCCAGAAGTTGTAAGAAGGGGAAAGGAGGCCGAGGTAACCACAAACCAATCTTTTAGATACAGATTCTAGCCAATCTACATGCAAACAGGGCTCCCTCTTTAAGTTTTAGCTTTGTTTTTTTAAAGATATTAGGCTAGTTGTGAAGTTTGGGAGTTTTTTTGAGTTTGGGTGGTGAAATTCAATAGCAGAGGGGTAAGAATGAGTATTTTAGGTCATTGGGCTAATGGAGTCAAGGAATATGGCTTCACTCGACTTGGTTTCTTGACAAAGGATGGTTTTAGAGAGCAAGATGGTCAAACAGAGAACAAACAACGATTTTGAAATATGTGGAATAATTTCAAAATGGGTGAAGAGCAATTAAGAATCCTTCAACTTATTTGAAAAAATGCAGTTGGAATTGATTACAAGAAAAGAAAAATTAAGTATTTTATAAATAATAATCAAAGTGGCAGAACTAGAAAACAGGAGCAATTAAGATTTCACTGTTTATTCTAATTTAGAAGAAAACATAGAAAATGATAACTTTTGAAGACATAGTGCAATAAAGCATATTCTGAATTACTCTTTTTTGTTTATCATTTAGATATGAACAGAGATGATATAAGAAACAAGGAAAAACTTTAAAACACAAGGTATAGATGACTTATTAATCCGGTGTTTGATTCAAGAAATCTATAAAAAGTCCTTTGCCTCAATTCTTTGTCCAGCAAGCCATACGAAAATTTGATCCAATCAGCACTCTATTCCAAAAACTAGTATTACAACAATGTATATAAATCCACCCAAAATACTTCAAATGAAGAAGTATTTATACTAATTGTAAACTAAAATATTTTGAAAAATATCAAGATTAGTTTCACAAATATCTCCAACTATTTACATTAATAGAACTTAAATAAAGGACATTCAAAACTAATGAATCTATTTGGCACTATTTCTATGGATTTATTGTGACAAACAAGAGAAATTCAAATTTGATAGCAACTCTTAGTTGATGATGAGGGATCCCAGTCACTAACTGCATCCTTCCTTTGTGCATTTTGCCCCAGAAATTCTGCAAACTTAGGGTCCAATAATACACTTTTATATCTGAATACGTGATAGATATGTAAACAGTGAAAGAGTTTTTCGTAGATAAGAATGTTTTTGAAATAAACCTCTCTCAGTTTCCCAAAATTCATCTCCATATGTTCACAATATGCTCTGCAACAAGATGTAAAAAATAGTACTTTGCACAAACTGAAAAATAGGTTGTGAATACATGCACTTATATCCCTCTTGGTAATACCTTTGTAAAACGTGAGATAGGTTTTTTTAGCTTAGCCTGTTAGGAACAAAAACCTCCTCCAGTTTATTGAAATACTTCTTGTATTGGCCACAATAGTTTCTACAAAACTATGACTTAAACAGGAAATTTCTAAAGAATGTACCATTTTTGTTTTAATTTCATCTTTTAACCTTAAACTTCTTTTGACTATTTTCCACTTTTACTTTGGATAAACTTCATTGTAGATGGTGAAAGTGTTTTCATATTTGTTTAATCCTCAATGTCTTCATGTTTAATTTTACAGTTTACTATTTACTTTTTACTTTTACCGCTCTGTTTTTCAACTGTCTTCACTTTCACATGAATTTGTATGCTATGCTTTGTAACTGTCTTTTATGCTTTTTATCTTCATGCTAGATGATTTGCTTGACGTGGTCCTCAATTTGATACTCTTTAATCCTGATGCACTTTGATTGTTCTTTACTGTGTCCTTTTACCTTCAATGTGTAGTTTAGGTTTTTACTGTCTGTTTCAACAGTAAATCCTTTTAATTCCATGTTTCCTATGCTTGTCTTTCAACTGTATGTTTTATCTTCCATCTCTATTTGAATAGATAATTTTGGTAACAATCTTGGAGTAAATAGGTCTTATGACTAGTATTAAGATAGTTTATCCAAGGATGTGGTCTTCTGCTCACCTGTAAAAAAAAACAAACTGTTAAGAAAGCATTGGCTTGCAAGGGAGGTCGAAAAGGTTTCCTTTGAGCTTGAAAGGTCTGTGGAGTGAGTCTAGAATGCTTTTCAGGAGGTAAACCATGTTTGAAATAGTTAACAGAGGTTTCAGGTGGTGCAACATACTATAACGAAAATGACATTTGTTTGCTTTATTTCACAAAACTGAGGTTGGCAGGGTTTTTTCGTTTTATCTGGCGTATGACGTAAGTGGGATTTGAAATTTTGTCGCTATGTGGAGGGTGGTAAGCGGCTTGTATCGCACCACTTTTGAGGCTAGGCAGTTTTGGGCCGGGGGCGAGTGAGCATATGGACTACACGACGCGTGGCAAAGGTACGGGTGGAAAACCGCCTGGTAATTGCGAGTTAAAGCGCGGTCACTAGGGGGGGCGCGATATCATCGTCAATTGTTGGATGAAAAGGGAGTGATTGGACGGTGAACGGGCGTTGGAGGTGGCAGAACTTTAGTTGTGTGAGCCCGATACATTAAATAGGTTAATAACTATATCGGGGTGATTTATGAATGACAGGGATGGTTATTAATTAACCTAGAGGGTTAATTAATCCCGTATTTTGTGGAGCGAGGGGGGGATTAGGTTCTTAATGAATTACAGATTAATTCATTAATCCTTTTTTAAACTATGACTATGGTTGTATTCAACCGGGGGCAGAATATATAAAGTGTCGGGTTTTTATATATAGTTGAATAATACGGGAAGGGGAATATTTTTTCGGGATTTATATAATATGTGTTTTAATCGTTAATATGACTATGAAGTGAAAAAGTACCAAGTTAAAATATTTCATGTATATATTTAAACTTAGGCTAAAGATAAAAAGGGATTTTTTAGGTGATATGGTGAATTATTCCTAAGTAAAATAGGATTTTTACTTAGGTAATGACTTTATGAAATCAAATGAATGGTTTATGGATGATTCTAAGTACTTAGGCTTTTAAATCATAGGGCCAAGGGTCCGGTCCTTCCAAAAGTCAGAGAAATGCTCTGAGCCCCTCCAATTTAGCAAATACCTCAGTACTTAGGGGAAATTAGTGAATAATTAGGGAAAATGAGAAGGGGAGTTAAATATGCTAACTTTGATTTGTTTGAGATGCTTTCAATGTACTGTATGCCTTGGCCTTGTGATGAAAGTGAAAGATTAACACATTTAGAGACATTATACATCACATATGATTCTGCAACATCATCTACCTACCCTAACTACTTTACCCTAGCATTTTTTCTTCTTTATTTGGGTGCACTTAGACTGGCAAACCCTTATCAACTTTTCTTTTCTTTTACATGGCAAGCCTACCTAAGTCTACACTTATTACATCCAAGGGCTCAGATTAAACTATTGAGCTCCTTTTATTCACTCTACCTATCTACTTATCTGCCAAGTTTAAACAGTTTGGTCAGATTTTATTCTCTATCTCTAAAACATGAAATTCAAATATGAACTAGCCAAGTTTAAACTGTTTGACTATTCATCAATTGTGGCATAAGTTAACAAGCTGCACACAATTGCTTATTACAAAAAATGAAATAGTAGTGGCATTTAGATTTGCACACTTTCCTGGTCTATTTTTGTTTGGGGTTCATTTCTTTCACTTTTTTGACCATTTTTATTCTTTTTACCCTTTGATTTTTCTTTTAGGGTATACCCTCTTTACATTTTTTAAATTTTTTGATTTTTTGACAACATGGAAAACCTTTGCAATAAGGAAAGGTATGAAAATATTACAGAGCTCATCAAGTCAATCATGAAATATGACACCTATTGGTATAGGAGCATAACAGTGCCAATAGACACACCTGGAACCTTGCCTCCGCAGCTTGGGTGATTTATTATCACCAATTTCTGAGAGTACGCTTATTGCAAAGATCATTTGTTTACATCACATTTGTTCACATTCCATGATCAGAAAATTCCTTAGCAGATTCTCGCATTGGATTGGCATATAAATCATTCATCACATTAAAACATAGAAAAATAATCGAAGTATCATTTAGATATATGATCATCATAAAATCGTCTGTATATAGATAGAGTGTTTGTGTCCAAAATAATATACAAAAATCAGGACAAAATGACCTACAAAATTTGGGCTTATGCCCATCATCATCTCTAATCACAAAAAGATCTGATCATCTATCTAATGATCCTTCTCATGATGAGCAGCTAGAAAGAAAAGAATGACATTAGCCACATGCCGAAGTAGTCGCACCTAGTCCCGTGGTAGTCCCACCATGCACCGCTACATCTCCTCTGGTAAGTCCTCTATGGCCACCAAAGGTACTTGGTGAGTCAATCTCGCCAAGTTTCTCTAGACTACATGGAGAACACTCTCAGTCTCAACTGCAGCCCCTTCGACATCCCTTCCACGACGCCTGTGTAGAGGACGTCCATCAGGTCTCACCGATCCCACATCTGAAACATGATCAATAAATTTTGTAAGTGTCTTGTCTCATAAAAGAAAAAATTAATTCATTTATATTGAAAATCTAAAAAATCTTAAAATTAAAAAAAAAAAAAATCATTGATATACCTATGGCACTCCATGTTGTGTCTGGTGGCGAAACTAGATCCGGATCTCCTCAGAAATCCATTCTGGTGTAGGGGTATTCTTCGAATTCGATGACTTGTTGATCCCAGCAAAGGAAAAACTTGTCATCAAAAGTCATCCTAGGGACCTCTTCGTCCC
Source organism: Pinus taeda (assembly GCA_000404065.3). Taxonomy (NCBI): domain Eukaryota; kingdom Viridiplantae; phylum Streptophyta; class Pinopsida; order Pinales; family Pinaceae; genus Pinus; species Pinus taeda. The sequence continues at coordinate 163,710 of APFE030783531.1, forward strand.
CTAGGAATTTCATCAAGTCAGCCTATCTGCCCATCCGTGGATCTTGTTGGGTTGTGTTATATTCTTTCCACGACTAGCTCCCCTA
>APFE030783532.1:386-10873 GCA_000404065.3 Pinus taeda
CCTATCAGGTATGGACCCTTCAGGATACTTGAGAAGATTGGTGAAAATGCTTTTCGCCTTGATCTACCAGCTTACATGCACATCTACTCAGTCGTGAACGCAGATTGCTTGAGGTTGTTTGGACCTTCAATGATTGAGGACCCTGAAGAGCCGAGTCAATTACCTTCTGTTGATGATTTGCTACCAGAATATCTTAGTGAATTACGGGAAGACACAGTGTTGGACAGGAAGGTAAGGACGAAACGTAGTGGACAAGTGGAATACCTTAGGATTGGGCTTAAAGGTTCGAAGTCGAGCAATGCAAAGTGGATTGAGATTGGGCAAGTGAGATAGTAGTTTCCTCACTTAGTCGATGCTTGAAGAAAACCAACTTTTGGTGGTCCAAAAGCTCTTTCAGTGTGAAGGTCGTGATCTGAATTGGATCCATAAAAGACTGTCAAAGAACCATGACTGTATCAGGACGAAACAAATCTTTAAAGAATCCAAAACAACATAAAAAACACCCTGAACCAGTGGCAATGGCAGCCAGCATGGAACGATGAGGACCTTGGTCAAAGCGTGCTGAATGAGGCCCACAGAGACTGTGCAGGAGGTCAAAGTAGCCCCTGGGAGCCCCGGATCAGGAAAAGGAGGTGATTTTTGATGTGCGATTAGCGCCTAGGCGAACAGGGCCAAAATGGAGGAGCCTTAAGCACTCGGTCGTGTTGGAAGCCGGAGAACTGCGGGCGGAGAAACGAAAAGTGCTAAAAGGACAAAGGCGGGACCCGCACTCTGGAAAATCAGCGGCATTGATGGGGGCACCCTCAAACGGTAAACGGTTTTGGAGGAGAGTGGAGCGATCCCACTCAACGATCGACGCGTGGCGGTGGAGGTGAGAGAAAACCGTCGTTGATCGCATGCTATCGATCGAGCAAGTCAACCGCGCGGGACATGCGTATGACATTGGATCTGGAGGAGCCCAGATCGGACGGCTAAGATTGCGCCCAATGGAGGAAGCAGAATCGACAAGGAATTAAGCCGCATTCTAAAGGGATTTGGAATCCGTTTGACCGCCACGGTGGAGGAAGAATGCATCCACAACATAACTGAAGAGACGAACCGACGAGAAGGCTGGCGCTGTTCAGATGAGGACACGTGGCCATTCCCTGAGCGTTCATGCTGACGTCGAATAGGGAACTCCAAGTGTAGCTGCAGAAGGCGAATCGGTAGAGACAGAAGAGGAACCGAACAGGCATGGAAACGAATGGCTAAAAGCCATGAATAGAGACAGAATACACACAGTCAAAAATCGGAGTGAGGTCCAAGAGACGAAAAAAGAAGAAGACCAGAATCCCGAGAGGAGGACGGAATACACAGATAAGAAGGAAGTAAAGCAAGAGAAAAGCAGGAAGAGACAGAGGGCCGAGCTTACCAGTGGCAACATCGAGCACTAGAGCTTGAGAGATTCAAGCCATCCCATAAAGGAATCTGTCCAGATCGAGCATCACATTTGGCTCCTTCCACTGTAGACTAGAAAGTCATAGAGCTGGTGGGAAGAAGAGACTGTGTACTCTAGTGGCTTGGGGAATCCAAGAACCACCCTGCCAAGCGAAACCTGCTTCAGGAGAACTCACATTGAGTCCCTGTATTGTGATTCTTTGTTTAAAGACACAATAAAACAAGGCCAACACTGAAAGTTGGACCGAAGACGTAGCCCTGGAGAATAGGGTGAACTCCTTATTAAAATTGCTTGTGTCTTTTGATTGCCTACTGTATTTTTCTATTGTCCTTCCATTTAAAATGTCTATGTATTGGCAATCTGATTGATTCGTTGCTTAAATAACACAGAACACACACCGACACATGAGTCTGTAATACCTTTTGTTTAATAAAACTTCAACTGATGTCACTCATAGGGTAATTATCAGATCAGTTGTTCCACGGTGAGAATTTTGTTTCACGATTGGTTAATTTATTTTAAAAATTAAAGAGACAAAATAAAACAAAGGGATAACTAGGCAGGTAAGGATTACCAGATCACTATGAACTCCGATATACCACCTCGGTAAACCAAGGATTTACATATGTGCAGACAGTCTCCCCAAATGTTGTGTTCGGTGCATCACAAGTAACAAGGCAATTGAGTCAAATTCCTAAGGTTGTCTTGCATCATATGGTGGACTTCCAAAATATACCTGGAAGTACTAGGAAACACAGTCTGTATTAGTGTTGTCTAATGTGTAACTATTCGATGAGAGTGTTCTGATATACTCATATTATGTGGAGCATCATCTGATATACTCGGATGTACATGGAGAATGATCTGATATACGTGAGAAATGTGAGATATCACCACCGGAATATAACACTCAGAAGTAATGAAAACTCCTATGTTTAAAGACATAGGTACACGTCTCTAGCCTAAACCTCTATGTGTTTCATTAGGTTTCAAATGCTCCTTAGGTTAATTGAGTGAATTTTAGAGTTTATTTTGAATAATGTCTTGATTTCATGGCTTAAAACTCAATGTCACCTTAACACACCTATGATGCAACTAATATGATTAAAAAAAAACTCTTTTCATTTGAAAGGCCTAACTAAGTAGGGGAAGAATAAATCAATCAATAGTGCAACAAATAAGTGATGCAGCAATTGATCTCCTCGACTTCACTATTCTAATCAAAATCAAAGCCCTATATGCAATGCAAATAATTATTTCTCTTTTATTTTATTTTAATGTCTCAAATACAAAGAAACATATGAATGCAACTTGATCGTTGATGAAAAGAAACCACATAGACTTTAACTGCAATGTAAAAATTAATTTTCAAATTCAACAATCAATCTATGCATACAAACCCTAATTGAAAAGAAGAAATAAATAACGAAACAAAATCTTATCAAAAAGGTGATGACACTTGGAGGTGATTAACACTCATACATAGTTTTAGCACCCCCCCTCCCCCCCAATGATTGAGGGGGATTTCTTTTTACAAAAATACAAGAAAAATCAACCAATTTCACCCAAGTGCAGAATAGGAACCACTGCATTACAAAGCAGGTACAAAGAAGCAACAGATGCGTTGGGGTGCTCTGTATCATAACAAAGAAAGCGTTCGGTCTATTTTGGTCAAAACACGACACAAGAAACCCGACCAAGCTCAAAAAACATTTTCCTAAGGTCAATCACTATCTGAGTAAGTCGATCAAGGTTGCTTTAAGAGGTGTAAAGGTGCTAAAGCCAAGGAAACCACTATGGGAAATATTGTTCCCCCAGTATGGTTGCTAATTTGTTATGTGTAATTATCATGATTGCGGAAAAAGGTGAATTTCCTAGATCTAGTGGTTTGATCTAGAAGAACAGAAGGCAAAGAGATTCGAGTTTTCCTTAGAGAGATGAAAAAATGGGAAAGAATCTCACTTGGAATTTGTAGCTCCAAGTGTTATAATTAGAACTAGCACACAAGACTAAACAAGCAAAAGAACTACAATCCACGTAGCATAATCTAAAATCTCTATTCAATGAGTCAGCATGGCAATGAAATACATGAGTGCAAACATAACACAACAAATATAGGAAAACAAGATGCTCTTTGTATTAAAAAAATATAAGAGAGAGTTACAACCATAAATATAAGTATGAATTTCTAGAGGTCTCCCGAAATTTACTTGTCCCCTTGTCACAAATCACACCTCAACATCAACCCTAATGCATCAATACAATGACTCCTTTTGGCTCAAAGCAACAACATGAGGGTACTATCCTTCCCCAAAAGCCAACCCGGACCTTATGGGAGGCAACAAATTTATAAGATGAGTGTGGTAGTTCAGGATTTACCATTTAAGGCTCGAGATCCACATATGATGCGAGGATGAGCTCAAGGGATAAGAGATAAGGTCTCCAAGATAGGATCAAATAATAATTTGAGCTCTCTCTGCATAGTAAATAGCTAAAACTACCTTGGAAGCTTCTGGAAGAGGAAGCTTAGGAGATATTTTTTATTTTTCCCAGATTTTTAGAATAATCGCACCTGCAGAAGGGAGAAACATGTGTTGACCAGCACTGGTGCTTAGATATGCAACATGTGCTAAGCACAGGTGGCCAAGTAGGTAAGGAGTACAAGGGATAAAAATAGTGTTTTTAGCTAATTGTCCTAGAAACTCAGGCTTTTTGGAGAAATGATGCTTAAGGCTTTGCGAAGGGGTTATGACAAAGTGTTCCAGGATGTCGACTGATCCAATTTGCAGGCCTATTGAGTAGATGTGATAAAATGGCATGTAACACATTAGGTAGGTAAAGTGTGTACTAAGAAATGTAAGAATGTAATGTGACCTCGTTAGAAAAGTTCCACTAAGCATTCAAATTGTGTATTCAATAATATAATGTGGCATATTTAACTAAGGCACACTATGTAATTGGAATTCAATAATATAATATGCATTAATTATAGTTAGGGATTGTTACAAATATTTTACATTATATTGGAACTATGTTATTTTCAAGGTTAATCCCTAGAAATGGTGTTGTGAACGTTATTATCAATTTCACTATCAATATTAGGATTTTTCTTTTACGTGTTTAATTACAATTATTCCTTTCTCGTTAGTTATTGTGGATGTTATCACTTTTATATTATTCATTTTCCATATTAAGAATATTGTAATATTTCAACTCTTTTAATTACTATTGGGTTTTTGCAACCATGGCAATGTAAAAATGCATTGAAAATGAAGGTAGATGACTTTACAAAACAATAATTACTATCTAAGAGAGTTCTTTGAGCACTATAAAACCTTGGTCGTATTTTGAATGACCTACATAGGGTAGAACAATGGTGTTTCATAGTGGTTAATAGTGTGTTATTGGACCTAAAAGGGAAATTTGAACAAGAATTGTGTATTGATGAATGCATGATGAAAACCATTTTATAAGAAACTTCAATCTAAATAAGATCTATATTTATTTCTACTTTTAGAGTTAAAAGCAACGTAACCAATAAGGTCATTATAACTTTTAGTTCTTTATAAAATGAGGAAAACTAGTTATACCGAGACGCATTCTACAACCCAGTATAGGGGAGATGTGTAGTTGTAATGTAAGAAAATTTGTCAACATTTTTAAATGTCGACTCAATTAAAGAATACAAAAAAAGTTATAAGTAATATAGAGCCCAATATCAAGGATGAGGGTAAACATTTAAATGTTGGATAATTCATAACCAACTTAGATCCATTTTAACTCTGGATCTACCAAGCGTCGAGAGAGATCAAATCTCTCGAGATACAAACTTATTTTAAAGTGAAAAAAGATTTGATCCCTCTTAGTGCTTGGTAGATCCTGAGTTAAGATAGATCTAGGGTGGTTTATTATTTTTTAAATTATTAATTTTGAATTGTTAATAAAAAATCATTATTATCTTAAAATTAATTCGATATAGTATGCACGAAATAACTTTTGGTCGGAATATGGCAAAACAATATCTAATATGTTTGTGGCTTCTTGTTGTGTAAAATACACTTTTAAATGCATAAATAGATTTTGCACCTTAAAAAACTTATGAGCCACTTGATCTTTACAAATTAAACACGTGATTTTATAAAAATTGTATTGAATTTTGTATTTCCAAACTTAATTCATAATTTGAATAAAAATTAGCATAACCTTTAATTATTAATCCATTTATAAATTATAGTGTTTAGTTTTTGATTTATTTATTTATGACATTTTCATTATATTATTTACAAATTATTTTAATTATTGTATACAATATTTACATTTTTATATCATAATCTATATAATTATATTTCATATTATTTATTTTAATAGATTTTTATAGCCTATGAATGTTTTAATGGTCAACTTATTTAAAAGCTAAATCTTTTAACCTCTTTTAAAGTGTGAATTTTATAAGCCCCAAACTCCAAATTTGAAATTCAATATTTAGATGTAAATATTTTTAAAATCAAATAAAAACTTCTTGACCATTAACCTTTCTATGAAAGAGATTTAGGATTAGGTACTGCATAATAAAGTGAATCCTTATCATGTTATTCAAATTTTGACTAAATCTTCAAAAAATACTTAAATTTAAAAAAATACCAAAAAAATATGAATTGAAAAAGAGAAAAAAAAAAATCAAATAAACTTTTGAATTAAAAATATTTGTTAACATATACTAAAGAGTAGCGTCCACTATCCAGAATCAAATTGTTTAATAAATTCGGATTCTCAATGTGAACATCACCTTATCATAACACATTCACGAATCAAAGTGTTAGGTTCAAGTTCTCGATATTATTTGAAGCGACAACATAGTTTGTTTCAAAGAATATTTAAATCGTTTTCGATAATAATGATGGTGGAGGAGAAAGAAAAGTGCGCTGAATTTGTGTATCACGTATTTGTCATGCTTACACACATGCTACGTCAACTTTAAATAAAAAAATTGTGGGAACGAAAATAGAGCAATTCAATATTTATTATCACAAAGGTAAATGAAATCTTAACAACATTTGAAATCAATTTCATTGTAGAATTCAAATGAGAAAAATACTTTTAACCCTTAATATACCATTCTTCTAACAATATTATTATAATGGAAAATAGTGGAATAAGAATACAATATAATAAATAACTAAATTGATTTTAATTTTTGTTTTTAAATATTGATTTGTTTAAAAAATAAATTATATGAGTGAATGCTTAATATATTTATGTAATTTAGATTGGATGCATATCTTATATAGCATTAATAAAAATAGAACAATGGGAGTCTTATTGTTTGCATATAATAAGTTGGGTTGTATTGATCAACCTATATATTATCATCTCTCTAGTCTTATCAAGGCTAAACATTACTAGCTTCATTTAGTATTACACAAATAATTGGGATTGAAATTAGAAAATTCATATGGCAAGGAAAGAACTCTCACCTTTTGAAATGGAATATAGTACATTCCCCCTCAAAAAGGGGGGACTTGTTGATCTAAGATCCTCCTTTGATGAACTGGGATTTAGGAGCTAAAATATTGTGGTGGTTTATCTCATGAAAGCTAGACTGATGGAAGTATTACACAAGGCATACTTTATTAGAGGTAGATTTTAAAGCTTTAGATAACTGCATTCCATAAATGGTTGTTTGATTTGGTATTGATACCAGGCAATTACCTCCATAATATAGGATCATCACTTTTAAGTGCTAAAAAATGGAAAATTGGTCCATGTTTGTAATGATAAAATCTCGGGGCTCATGCCTCTCTCCCAATACATTAAGCCTTACATTAAGCCCCATGCTAGTCCTAAAACTCCTTATTAATCCCTAGATATTGATTGATTACATTTCTATTTGAAGAGCGACAAACAAATTTTCCACAATACAGATTTACTATCGTGTTGATGTTTTGAATGTGAGTGCAGATCAATCATACCAACATGCGTTGATGTTTCGAATCCGATTGAAGATCCATCTTCGAGACAAAAGATTCTTAAGGTTAGAATCCAAGGAATGAGGTGTCAAGGAGTGAGGTTCAAAAAACCTAAAAACTAAGAAAAAATAAATTAATAACAAAATAATTAAATTAAATGATAGATAATAATAATTAAATTAATATTTTTTAAATTTGAAAATCATATAAATAATAAGAAAATATGAAAAATATTTATTTTTAATTAAATTATATATAATAATAATAATTTTAGAAATAAAATAATTGAAATATTATCTTAAAAATTTTAATAAAATAGAAATTATGATTTTAAATTTTTGTTTATAGAAAAAAATTTATATTCATATTTCCAAATAATTTCAGGTGTAACAATTATATATATATAATTATAAATTTATCAAAATAGTTAAATATGTTTATAATTATTCAAATTTATATAGTGTTTGTTGTTTTTTATTTTTTAGGCTATCAAATTTTATCATTTCATTAGAATTTATTAATCTAAATTATTGAATATATTCAGATGTTTGATTAAAAAAGAAATCACTTTTGCTTACTTTTATATATAGAGCAGGACTGCGTCAAATAGCGGTTATTAATGATTTGGTTTAGTAGTGTAAGTCAAATTAATCAAACAAAATTGGAGCCACAGATAAAATTGTTGGCATTTTCTGAAGATTAAAGGGCTGCGTTTAAAGTTCTTTGATCTTTTACCATGTCAAAGCACGTGCTACTAAATCGCATGTGCGTGGACAGGAACTTCCAACCGATTTTTTTATACATTTCAAATTTACTTTTTTATTTGGAATTAGTTTTAATAATTGTGAAATTAGTTTTTTTTATACGTATAAAAAAAACTTGCCAAATGGTGTTTAAAGTCTATGACAAGAGCTAGCCAATTTACTCTAAAATATTAAATGTTCTGATACATGCATGTTCTATAACAAAATAATACAAAATTTTTGATGATTACAAATCTGCTGAGCTCCGTGGACCCCACAGGTTTTAATGTCTCCAACGCCGAAGACAGCAACTTCTAACTGATTGCTTTATATATTTTAAATTTACGCCAAAGACAGCAACTTCTAACTGATTACTTTATATATTTTAAATTTAGATAACTGTCAACTTTTTACATGCGCATAAAGCCAGCCAAATCAAAGTGGGAAGGCAAGGCAAGGCGAGGCGTGGCGTGGTAAATCAAAGTTGGAAAATAAGGTAGTGTATATCATGATATGGATTGATATAATAGTGATGTATTGTTATTGTTGCATTTTTGTTTAATAGGTTGAATTTATATAATATGTCCAATTTATATGTAAATTGGTAAATATTTATATGTTTATTAAAATTACTATAGAGTTTAAGAGAGATGTTGTAGTTTTTTTAAAAAGTTAAAAGTAATCAAAATAATAAAATTTAAATTTGTTACATTGTAATTGTGTTTTTATTAATAAAATTAAAAATATTTTTTTAGATTAAAAAAATCATAAAATAGTTCAGGGGGTTTTGGATAGATGGTGATTGGGTGTTCTATTAAGGCACTCCTTGATGTGAAGTCAAGGGTTCAATTCCCCAGGGTGAAATATTGGACATGATAACGAGTTCCCATTACTAAGTACCTTGCCAATTGGGAGGTGACTGGGTCAAATCTCCTTGATGCCCTTGGGGTTAGGCACTACCACAATTGAAAAAAAGAAGTTAAGATCAATTTTACCTTAATCTAAAATAAAATAATGATTATGTAACAATATTTAAATTTAATTCATCATAAGCACATAAACTTACAGTATAACAATATGTTTAACCTCTCGTCCACTTTGCCATAGATATTATTAACTTGTAAAAAGACTTTGTTACAATACCATGGCTCATCAAGACAACATGCCCAAAAACTCTCTCTCATTTCACACTCAAAATATTTAATAATATTTTATTTAAAATTTAAATTTATGACTTTTTTTTATTAAATTTAAAAGAAAAAAATAGTATTACTTTTTAGATATTTCTACACCTATATCACATGAAAATATATAAGATATAAATAGTAGTTATAACTTAAGATCCATTTCACCATATAAATTAAAATAATAATTTTGTAACCACGTGACCGAAAACCATCCCTCATTTCACAATCAAAATAATATTTACAATTAACCAAACTTTTGACCATAGATACTCACCCCACTTTATCATGGATATTATTAACCATACCATATCATGGGCCAATACCATGGCTCATCAATACCACATGCCCAAAATCCATTCAAATTTCACAATCAAAATATTTTATAAATAGTATTTTTTTAATTTAATTTTATAACATCTTTGGGACACCAAATTGGTGTATGATACCCCCTTGTTTGTGGGACAAGGGACCCAAGTCTATGAAGGCATACATACTCTACCCCCTCTGATTTTGAACCTGTGACATCGGGAAACACATGTTCGTAACCATTAGACCCACTTGTTGTAATGTCCAGTTATATTATGTTATTTAAACATTTTGACTTGATATATATATAAACATTTTAACTCAATTTCTACACTAAATTTTTATTCGTGGGCATTCTAGCCAATCCCATGAACTGAGCAACGTGACTAAATAGGGCCCTGGAAAAGGCCAATGGAAGTGTGGGAGGAAAGAGTATGCATTTTTTTTCTTCCGGAAAAGTGGAATCAGAAAAACATTTCATTTTAGAATGTGAGGTCTTCAAAGACAATAGGGAAAGTTATGTAGATATGTTGGTAGCTAGCTCTTGGGATAATCTATTTAGCAAGGGGTTTGTCGAGAAGCTGGGAGCATTTATTTTGAAGCTTCACAGAAAAGGGTCGAATACATCAAGCAGATGAAAAATCAATTTGTCCCATAGGTTATCTTTAGCCTCGTAAACGTTAAAATAATTTCTTTCTTTCTTTCTTTCTAAAGCTAAAAAATCCATGATAAATAAAAAAGAGCAACGTGTTGAGATTTTCTGTTTTATGTAAAATAGGCAAAAATCTCAGTAGGTGACAACAATAGGAATTTGTTGCTAGATTAGCTCCAGGTTGTTGGGAGGGAG
>APFE030783553.1:0-13816 GCA_000404065.3 Pinus taeda
GCCCTAAGGATGTGGGACTCGATCAGCAAACGAGTACACCTTGGAGTGTTTTTTTTATCCGGTGAATTATCCCTTTCTTTTCCCTTCTTTTTCAGAGGGGGATAATTCTCTGGATTTTTTCACTCGTGCACACCCCAAAGCCGAGGTGACGGTTTGAAGATTGAGCCCCTGACACATCTTAGTGTCTAGGGTCGATGTATATTACCATACTAGATCACACGTAAAGTTTCGTGGAATTTGGCTAGGTCTAGGTAGGATTTTTTAATAGTTAAAAATTTCCCGCAAAACGGGATTTTTTAATTATTTTTTATGTAAAGGCATAAATAAGCGGCCTTAGGAGATGTCTGGGGCGTATGACCAGTCAAAATTGATCCTTAGAGGCCCAGCATTCTCATAGAGCCTACTTTGGGGGTCAAAAAATGACTCAGAGTCCCTCAAAAGGCGTTTTTTCAGGTGACAGTGGCAAAAAAGAAGAAAAATTCAAAAAAATGAATAATTGGAAAAATTTAAAAAAATTTCCAAAGTCAAAATAAGTCAAATTTTGACATGGAAGTCAAGCAGAAAGTCAAAGGTGACGTGGCAAAGCAAATGTGGGGCCCACCTCAAGTCAAAGTTTCAGCAGCCAGTCAAAGTCAAAGAAAGTCAACTCAAAGTCAAAGTCAAAGCAAGTTGAAGTCATGAGGCAATGAAATTTTGATTTATTTATCAGGTTGAAAAATTATTATTTGAGATCAAATATCATAATGTTTAAAAAAAAGAATTAAGTGGGTAGGGACCCACACTCAGCCATATGGAATTACTCACATGCCAAAAGAAATCCGTACGTTGTCCGTACGCAGTCCGTACGGCAGCCCAATCAACGGCAGTCAAATATCAGCGTTCAGTCAAAAGGCAGTTAACAGCAATACGTTGGCATATTGGCAGCAACGTAAGTCAGCCGGTCAACTTAGGCAGCAGGTACGTGGGCATGAGAACAGGAATGTACGTGGGCAATTTAACATTGTTGACGTGGGCAATGCACAACAAATCTTCAAGGCAGCTGTCCAGCAATCCACGTTGGCAATACCCAGATTAAAGGCAGTCAACGTGGCAATATACTCAGCATTTAACGCTGATCTGAACAGCAAGTTATGTGCAGTCAATCAAGGTATATACGCATAGTTTAAGAGGCAGTCTACAGCATGTTTAATCACAGCCAATGGACAGGAGTTCAAAGGCAGTTATACAGCAGTTTACAGTGGTTAAATAGCAGTCACATGCCCACTCAGCATATCACCCAATCAATTATAAACAAAACAGTCCGTTGGCAGCTACAATCTACAGTTCAGATTTTATTAAAACAACAGTTTAAACGTTGGTCAAAGGCAGCCAATCCAATATCAGCAGTTATCTCCAGGATCACAAGCATTCATAGCAGCCACTTGTCATTCTTCTTGCTTCATTGGGATCTTCACCTGATTGCCATTTGTCATTGGATTTTGCCTTGGGATTGTCTCCCATTTTCCTATTTATATGAGCCATGGGCTCTTATCATAGAACGAGCTATTGGGCTGGCGGAGACTCTGCCGGATTTTGTACTCAGCATTTACATTAATAAATAAAAGTCTTTGGGGTTACCAGCGTCTCTTGTGGTGCATGCCTTGGTACATGAGGTATACTTGTGTCGTTTAATATTCATGTGATTTTCATTTGCTATCTAATTGTTTTTCATTTTGCCTGAAGGCACTATTGTCTAAGGAGGAGAGATTTGCAGCTATCTCAAATCTGTTTTGGGCTTGGTATATCTTATACACTTGTTGTAGCTTGTCCATTCTCGGTTGAATGACAAGCTCAACTTGGTCTCTATATGCCAAGTCTCTTTTTGCATTAACAATTCGTTTGCAAGTGTTTTCTGTGTCTTCAAGCGACAGGTTGCCAGCTCTGTTGGAGGGCGAGGACTTCTTCGGCGGGAATAGTCACCTCCGAGGACACCAAAGATCCCACATGCTGTTCAAGCCATCAAGCTCTTAAGACATCAAAAAGAGATTTACCCAAGAGGGAAGTATCTTGATCCCTTAGCTTAGTTTCTATTTTGAAAAGTCAAAACAAACTTTCTCTTTTCATTTAAAAGCATTCGTTTCCATTCTGAGCATAAAAAGAAATACAAACAAAAATATTTTCATTTATGAAATAACAACGTTTTTAAGGCACTGGTCATTTATGTGTTTCCTGTTTATCGTACGGTTAATGGCTATTGCTTATATTACGTTTTGATTTTAGATCTCAGATTGACAATCTTATTTAACTCAAAAAATTCTCCTAGAACTTTACATCTTAGCTTTTAGCTTAGCTTTTCCATTAGGGACCACCCCCCTTAGCTAGCCTAGGAGATAGCTAAAACGGAGAGAGTTGGGATCAGTGTGACAGCCCCTTCTCTGAGTTCCCTGCCACCAACCACACCTTGTGGGGTTGAAGGCTTTTCTCGCTAACTAGTAGGTAGGTGCGGGCGGCAGGGTCAACAGGGAGCAATGACTTGTGATACTTCTTTTCAATCTGAATTATGGCACCGGAGATTTGCTCACCTTCATTTCAAAGCCTTACCTAATGTGAGGAAGATGGTCACAGGTATGCCTGAATTCAACTTAGATAATGAAGGTGTTCGTCAAAGTTGTGAAGCTGGAAAACATACAAAGGGACCATTCCCCTCAAGTGAAACTCAAGCCACCGATAATCTTCAAATGGTCCATTCTGATCTATCAAGCATGTTGCTTGTGACACCTTTGGGTGGATATTTGTACTAAGCTAATTTTGTGGATGACTTCTCTCGCAAAACATGGATCTATTTCTTAAGGAAGAAGGATGAAGTGTTCAAATGGTTCCGCTCTTTCAAAGCTTTGGTCGAGAATCAAACAAGGAAGAAGATCAAAATATTGAGGACCGATAATGGACCTGAATATGAGTCAAATGAATTGCCATTAAGAGGGAGACCACTATTGCATATACTCTTGAACAAAATGGTGTTGTCGAAAGGACATATCGAACTATCATAGAAGCCAACTGTGATATGCTTCATCATCAAAGTCTTCTAAAGTTCTTATGGGGAGAAGTTGTCAACGCCGCTGTGTATGTTCGAAACGATGCCCACATCAAGTTTTGGACTTCAAGACACCCAAAAAAGCTTTCACCAGTAAGAAACCTAATGTTTCTCATTTTAGAATTTTTGGTTGTCTCGTATATTTTCATGAGTCGAAAAATAAAAGAAAGAAACTAGATGCATGTGGGAAGAAAGGAACATTTGTGGGCTACAATGAAACTTCAAAGGCATATAGAATCTATGTGCCTAGTCAAAGGGAAGTTGAATTAAGTCATGATGTCACTTTCGATGAAGATTCTTCTCTTAGAAAAGTCTGACATCTTCCTATCCCTAGGAAGGACAATGATGACGTTGATGCAAAAAAGCAGGATGAACCTCTGTCTGATGAACTAATTGCCCGGTGTGGAAGGTACGATGGATCCCATTGATCCACGTCCTAGTGAGCCCACTACTTCAAGAAAAAGACCTTTGTGGCTCAAAGATACTCTTGAAAATGTTGAGAAACATATTGCACCGAGGGGGACATTTCGTGAAAGCAAGAAGCCGAATAGGTACCAAGGGTACTTAGCTACCATGAGTACCATTGTACAATCTGAACCTTGCACATTCACAGAAGTCGTGAAACACCAAGTTTGAAAGGATGTGATGAACGAGGAGTATGAGTCGATCATGAAGAATGATGTTTGGGATGTGGTTGCTAGACCCAAGGACAAGTCAGTGATCACTTCAAAATGTCTCTACAAGATCAAACATGGAGCAGATGGGAGTGCTGAAAAGTTCAAGACTAGATTCATTGCTCGAGGCTTCTCTCAAAAGGAAGGAGTAGACTATGATAAGATATTTGCACCGGTTGCCCAATATACCACCATCCATTCGATCATGCCCTTGCCGCTTCGCAAGGATGAAGCCTACACCAGATGGATGTCAAAATTTCCTTCTTGCATGGCTCGCTTAAAAAGGAAGTCTATGTGGAACATCCCGAGGGGTTCGAAGTTCAAGATCTGAGACACATGTATGCAGGTTGAAGAAAGCCCTCTACGGGTTGAAGCAAGTCGATAGGGCTTGGTATGAGAGGATTGATAGCTATCTTATGAAGCCTGGATTTACAAGGAGCGATGTTGGCCCCAACCTATACTTCAAGGTTGGAAAGGACAAGCCCCTCATTCTAGTACTTTATGTGGATGATCTCTTTTTGACAGGTGATGACCCTCTCATTCATCAATGCAAGAGGGAGTTGGCTTCTAAAATTCAAGATGAACGGCCTAGGACTAATGCATTACTTCCTAGGGTTGGAGGTCTGGCAAAAGCCAATTGAGGTTTTCCTTTCTCAAGGAAAATACGTTGTGAAGCTACTTGAGAGATGTGGGATGGTGGATTGCAAGTCTGTGATTACTCCGATGGAACTCAACTTTAAGAAGCTATGTGGAAGTGTTGCTGGGCCCAAATTAGCGAACCCTTTCGATTATTGTCAACTTGTGGGGGGCCTAATGTTCTTGGTCAACTCTCGTCCTAAGATATGCTTTGCTGTGAACACATTGAGTCAGTTTATTGTCGAGCCTCATCGCATTCATTGGATTGCTGCTAAGAATCTCTTAAGATATATTCAAGGCACAATCCACTGGTTGAGATACACTGTCGGGAACTTGAGGCTACATGGATATTCAGATGCTAATTGGGTTGGTAGTTTGGTGGATCGTAAGAGCACGTCTATGTGTTGCTTCTCTTTGGGGTCTACTTCAATATCATGGATGAGCCGGAAGCAGAAATCGGTTGCTTTAAGCACCGCCGAGACCGAATACATTGCTGCAAGTATGGCCTGTTGTGAAGATGTTTGGTTGAGGAAGCTCTTTAGTGAGCTATTTGAGCACGTGCTAGATACAACGGTGATCTTCTACAAAAATCAGAGTGGGATTCACCTATCAGAAAATCATGTGTTCCACAACCGCTTCAAGCACATTGATATCAAGTACCACTTTATCTGGGATACGGTACAACGGATAGTAATAAGGCTCCAAAACATCAGGACAGATGAGCAAGTCGCAGACATTCTCACGAAGCCTTTGGGGAAGGTCAAATTTTTAACCTTCCGAGAAAGACTTGAAGTCGTGGAACGACCCTCCTATGAGGGTTCCGTATGAGTTGGACATTGAGCTCTGGGAACTCCTGGGGGCTTGGGGTACTTCTTAGAGCTATGAGTGACCATAGGGTGATGGTTCACCTTCCCCTAGTGGTGCGCTATGTACAGGCTGAGTGGTTCACCTTCCCCTATGATACCTCGTGATGATTGACATGTGTGTAAGGTGAGTGCTTCACCTTCCCCTACCAGGACACGTGTATGTAGGGTGAGTGGTTCACCTTCCCCTACCAGGACACATGTATGTAGGGTGAATGCTTCACCTTCCCCTACGATTGACATATGCACAGGATGAGTGGTTCACCTTCTCTTGTTGATGCCCCAGCACACATCCTACCCATGGAGTCTATGACTCATGGGAAGTACCTCTCATCTGGCCAATTAGTTGGGAAAAGATGGTTAGGGACAATAGCACTACCGATGGACGCATCGTGTACTATCGTACTCCCTATGACTAGGATGCCTAGTGTTCTAAAACTTGATCTGGGATCAAGGGCTAACTTTTGTCAGTGAAGAGTGGTATAATTTTAGGACTCACTCTCGATCACTTCTTCTTCAATATTACGTCATGGTTCAACAAAGCAGAGCAGAGCAAGGCAGTGATGACAGGGATGGTACAGGATGGCATGATGACAAATGGATTGGCAGGTGGAATTCTCCCTAGTTGAGAGAGAGTGTTAAAATTGGCAACTAGGGCAAAATTCCACCTTAGGACATCTCATACGATGGAAATGATTATTGCATTGGATTCCTCTGTTCGAGAGGTCCAATTTTGGTATAAATATCATCTCATTTTGACAAGCAAAAATGAAATTTTGAATTTATTCTCTCATGCACAAATTGTCAAGGTCAGCCTTAGTCAAATGTAGGCTCATGAAGCCCAAAAGATGTGTCTCGTCACCCTCAACGAAGTGAATAAATAGGAGTGACCTCTCTCCTCATATGGACATCACTTATCTCATCACATATCTCTCTCTCCTCTCTTGATTGGTCTGTACAGCTTGGAGGCAACTTCTCTCTACTTCGTACGTGTGGCAACAGGACGAATTCTGGGATTGTTACGTTCGTTGACTACAATCTTGAGGGCAGAATTTCAATTTTTGGAGGTCGCATTCATTGGCACAAAAATCGAGTTGATTGGGACAGTTTGACTAGGGTTGACTTCAAATTTGACCGCATAAATTGCAACAGTGTTTTCTCTCTCTCCTTTGACTAGGATGACCAAACTGTTTTGGGCTTACTTTGACCCTGTTGGAAGGCCAAATTGGACTATTATTGACTGAGCTGCTTGGAGGACATTTTGGTGTTGCTTTGACCAGCGTTGACTTCCTAGTTAGGGATGCAATTGACTGATGTTGACTACTGATTTGATAGGATTGTTTTGGGCAAGTTAATTTGATATTTGTACTCTCTTTCTCTACTGAACTATTGAATAATAATAAGAATATTTGATCAAAGGGTTCCCCACATTATGGTTTTTCCCTGGCATCTGCCATATCTTGTGTCCTCTTGTCTTGGCTTTTCTTATGCACATGTTTTTATGTTCTATTTGCATTACCTATCAATGTGTTTAATTTAATGTGATTGCTACTAGATATAATTGGAAATTGTCATTGGGTTGATAAAGAACATTGAAGTAAATTGTGCTAAAGCATAGAACATACCATTGTTGCATCTTATCAAGGGACACTCAAGGATCAAATCTCGAGAAAGACATCAAAGTAAATATAAGAGGATCATCTTGAAGTCAAGATCTACAAAGAAGTATCAAAACCCGAGATCGAAAAAGAAAGTCTGCACCATCAAGGAGTCTTGGAATCCTCAAGTCATCTCAAGAGACCACAAAGACGCTACTCAAGTTGAAGGACTTATACATCAAGTTTCTTACTAGAGAAGCAAGATCAAGGATGTTGCCATCATCTTTAGAAGTTCTAAAGGCAATTTTCTCTCGAAGATCATCCAAGAAGCATCAAGAAGTCATCATTGATCATAATCAACAAGGACATCTCCATCAAAGGATCTAAAGTGATCTCCTTCTTTGTGAAGTCAAGGATCACTCTTGAAGAGATCTTTCTTCATCAAGAAAAAGTTCTCTATCATCTATAGAGAAGCATTTTTCACAAGTATATTTATGTCTAAATCTATCAAAATGTCTTTTTGCAAGGAAAGCAACAAATTGGTTGGGGCTTCAAACTATCTTGCATGGAAGAAGAGGACAAATCTGAATCTCATTGAAAATGAGGTTATGGATCATGTCAAAGGATCTATCACTAAACCAACGAAAGAAGATGTTCAAACACTTGCAAAGTTTATGAAAGGGCAAGTGAGGGCTCAAAGGATTCTTATAGAATCCATCAAGGATCCCCTCATTCCATATGTATCCAAACTCGACACCTCAAAAGAAATATATGACAAATTGGCAGAGTTATTTTCTATAATCACTACAAGAGAAGTCATCTCTCTAAGGCAAGAATTCTACAAACTAAAGATATCAAAAGAAGGGATAGCCTCATACTTTATGAGGATATCCGAAATAAGGGATCAACTTCAAGATCTGGGAGAAGTAATGTCTAACAAGGAGATGACCACTATAGTACTAAATGCACTACCAGAGGAATGGGGTAACTTTACTTCAAGTATTTATGGGAAGAAAGAAGTTGCTCCATTCCAGGATATGTTCACTATGCGAGATTGAAGAAACCAAATTGCAGGCTAAAACTGATGTGGGATCAGGTGATCAAAATCAAGTATATGTTGCTATGACAAGGAGAAGAGTAAAATATGGGAAATTTGATCCTCAGAAAAAGAAAATGAACATGGCTAAGATTCAATGCTATGGATGTCAAGAATATGTGCATTACAAAAGAGATTGTCCTAAGCTCAAGAAGGACAATAAAAAAAGAGGTAGAGAAGAAGCCCATATCAGCGAAGAAGTGGAGGAAGTTGAATAGAAGAAGTCCAAGAAAGTGGAAGTAAAAGATATCTACTATGATTGAGATAGTCTTCCTCACCTAGTTATTTTCAAGTTCATGATCTCAAGTTTTCTGTTGTAAGATATGGTTAATCATGATTCACTAAGTAAAATGATAGCATGCATCATGGCATCATAGAAGCATTAAAAGCAAGAGATCCTGACATCATCATAGAGAAGCATGAAAGATGGCTAAAATAGAAGTCTAAGTAAGGATATAGCTCTTCGTAACCTCATGAGAAGCATAAGTGGTACTTTTGGGAAAAAGAAGAAAAAGTCATCTAGTACAAAGCTCATCATACATCTATCAAAAGGAGACAGTTGTTGGATGAGGATGCTCAAGATCCTTTATTGGAATCTTCATCAAAAGGTTCGCCAATCAAATGGAAGAAAGTGTTTCATCAAGAATTCCAATTTGTGGGAACTCATGGGATGATGGTACGATCACAATAGAGCTAAAGCAGATCAAGGAATTGAAGTTATTTCAATCAAGGGAGATGTTGAAAGGAAGTCTAAGATGACCTAAAAGAAAATGAGGTATGTATGCTTGTATTCGATACTATAAAGTCATGTCATATCTTTGCAGATAGCATGGATAAATGCTCTATCTTGAGAGCATGATCAAAAGAAAGGATCTCCACCTTTGAAAGGATGCAAGGAGGCATGGGTCACACATTGTCTGTTGATTTTTAAAGTACGTTAGACAAGTGGTTTCCCATGTGTTAGTCTCTACCAAGGGAAAAGTGTCCAAAATAATTATTTTCCTAAGTGTGACTTTATAAAGTGAAAGTGACTTTATAAGTGGTAAAGTCAATGTTAAATTATAAAGTGAAAAGTAACTTTAGACATAAAGTACAATGTGGGTACTTTATTTAATGGGTGAGTTAAAAAATTGAAAGTGAATATTAAATGCACATTTATTCTCATCCTTTGATCTAAATGAATCTGAGCCATTAGATCTTAGGGTTGGCCAAAAGTCATTTAGGGAAACAAAAGGGGAAAAAAAAAAGAGAGACTACATTCATTCTTCATGAGTAGATTGGAGAAAGGAGGTTGAGAGTTGGAGAAAAGTTCTGAAAGAGAAATTTGTTGCAGCAAGTTAAAGGAGTGATTTCTGGGCAAAGATGGGCACGAAAATCAAAGCATAAAAGACAACAAAAGGTCCAGCATGAACAACAATTAATGTTGTGAGTTGCACGCCCTTCGAGAGAAGTTTTTGAAAAAAAAATGAACGAAAAAACCATACCGTCTGTATAACGGTACAGAAATCTGTATTGTTCGTACGAAATCCGTACAATATTGTCCGTACAATCATATTTGTATTGTACATATTTTCAACTTCAAGTGGGTACGGAAATCGAGGCAAAGTGGGCACGGTTTTCAAGGAGTTTTGCGCTGAAGAGATAAGTTGTATTTTGCTGTTTTGTTTTGTCTACAAATGTATTTTTCCTGAACTTGAAAGATAAATAAATTTGGATAGCTCTCTAACAAGTTTTCCTCGGAGAAGATTGAAGGGGTTTTGCATGGGTATAAGTTGACCAAAAACTTGTGTATTTTTATGTGTGTTGCTAATCTGTTTATGTCCATATTTATTTTCAACATGTGTTGACAATCTCATGTGTTTTAATCTGGAAATTTCATTTCCAGAATTCTATATGTTGAATGTATGTTTATGGGAAAGGGCATTTAACTGAATGGGATTGATAAGGTAAAATTAAAACCGAGTTGGGATTGCAGGAAACTTTTTTTAGTCATCAAATTTCATCATTGTCTGGATGAAATCAACATAATATGTCCTTATATGGAATATAAGGTGGTTGACAAATTGGAGGAACTATGAATGAAAGTTCCTAGAAGGAAATGTGTGACGAGAGAAAAGAAGAGATTACGAAATATGCAACTATGAAAAAGGCAATCAACATCCGAGGACTGAGAAATTTGACTAGGATATCTCCATGAAAGATATGAACACTTTGATGAAGTCCAAGAAAAAAAAGAGACACTTAACAGTACAGATCTTTTGGATATGTGTCAATATGTATGCAGGATGTTGACGCGAACTAGAAGATGTCATGATGAAAGAACATCACAAAGGTAGTTTTGACTTAATGTTCATTCCTTCATTTTTCAATAATATCTCAATGGGCTTATGCAGAGCTGCCAAGGGAAGATCTATGGATATCTTCCACCCATGATGTCCATGTAGTAGGATGAAAGATCCTTAAGGAAACATGGCATGAAGAAGGAAGCATGGCACAAAGAAAGGCTAGATATGAACTGTTGGATCACTTCTCGATGAAAGGAATAATGACATGATTGACTCATGGATGAAAGTGATGGATGGTTTGTGCCCTACGAAGAAGTCCCAAAACATGAAGACTCTTGAATAAAGAAAAGATGTTCATGACATCGTGAGAAGGAGTTCTTCAAGCAATTGGTTGTCCCATCATCTCCACCTAAGGAGTTGTTGTAGGTCCCTAGCTGAGAGGGAGCCTAGAAAACAAGTTTCTTACTTGGTTGAAACTTGGAAGCAAATTCCTAAAGCTAAGAGGGAGCTTAGGTACATTCCTTCATTGGAATAGCTATATCCTCCCTAATTAAGAGGGAGAGATAGACACATCATTCTTTTCTTCACTTGGGAAGAAAGAATGAACGACTGGGTAAACATCTAGAATCCGATGCTCTTTGAGGATGAGTTAGGGCATCCAAGATAAGAGTAGTCATAGAGGACCGATATTCTTTAATGAACGCACCTTGAGAACCCACCCTGAGAACACACCCTGAGAACCCGGGTGGGGTATGTTCCGAGAGAGACAACGATGAGGGTGTCTATACATCATTGGTCTCACCAGCATTGTGCTCTAATCTTGTGAAGAGATAGAGCTATTAGTCAAGGCCTTTCTATGTTACAATGTTGGTTGATATGATGCTATACAGATGGGTTACCAATCTGACGACTCTTATGAGAATTCCTCATATTGAGAATGTCCATATACCTTGTATGGATTATTAATACTTCCCTAGTTAAGAGGGAGTGTTGAAATATGTAACTAGGTTCGGTCTTCATAATGACATATGGAATGTTGATTTTATGTATTCAATGAAAAGAGAAAAATAAATTTAGAATTATTGTTTCTTGAGGCATGGGTTTCATGCTCGAGGGAAATTTATTTTAGGTCAAGCTCCCATTGAGAGCTTCTAGGACATGTCATTGAGTTTATAGAGTCAAAAGAATTTTTGTCATGTATGAATAACTCTTCTTGGGTATGTTGCATATTTATTTGAGTCAATATGAGTCTAATTGTAAAGGAAACCCCTCCAAGATCAAGGATACAAACCACAAGTCAAGTCAGCCTGTCAAGAGATGTCGCTTATTTTGGAAGCTCAGCAACGCCTATATAAAGGAGGACTCGGCCTCTCTCAAAGGACACATAGAAACAATCACAGAAGTTGGATCTAGCAACAAAAAGGAGTCATGTACCATAGTGAAGGAACAACAAAAAGGAAGAACGAAAAATAGAATCGTTTTGGGCCTGTTTCGAGACATCCTTTCCACACATATGATCTGCAACAAGGGAACACTTCTTGGCTAAGATTACAGTCACCATAGAAGACTAAATTTTGATAGAGGAGTCATATTGGAGGTCGAGTGGTTGAAGTAAAGATATCTCATCAAACGAAGAAGAAAGGAAGCCAATTTCTCCATTATCTTGACCACACGGATTATCTAGGGTTTCTGCAGTTAAATCAAATTGCAGACAAAAGGTTGCAGGTCCTAAAAAAGGGGGTCGAAGGAGAAGCCATCATCATTGGAAGGTGTGTTTAACTAAAGTTGACTTTGTGCAAGAAAATGGTTCATCAGATTGACTTGATCCTGGAGGGGTTGTGGTCAAGGGTCTTGGTCATGGTCTTGGTATTCATCAATCGAACTCTTTATAAGAAGAAGAATTCGTTTGGGTTTTCCTCTCAAGTGGGAGAGGTTTTGGCCCTGGCTGATCGCCTATATTTTGTGTCTCTTGTCTCTTTATTTTTTATGCTTTGGTAGTTGTTTGATGAAGAAGAACACTATAATAATCTAACTAAAGAGAAGATCGTAATCTAATGAAGTAAAAGGCATTCACAAGTAGTTATCATTAGAAGAGAAATCACCTAATTGTTATGCCCTAGATTTCTCAACACTCTATAGATATTAAAAAGGGTGGGGATACGATTAACCCCTTTTTGACTCCAACGATACACCTAGTAAATTTGGACACTGCATATATAGTACAAAAACAACCAAGAACCAACTCGTATAGGTGCATGATGGCAGTCACTTCTGGAAGAGAATTGACTTCATCATGAGCAGTAGACATCACTTCAATGTGATAACCAAGGTGCCATTCAATTTGGCTTTCTATCCAATATATCACTCAAAGACCAAGATAATCATGCCAATCAATACTACTTGAGATGAAACGTGTCATGTGAAGGGGGCAGTGTTAGAGAAAAGTAAAGTGGCAACTTATTATACTTATTTTCTATGACCTTAATACTTGCTTATGAATCTTAATTATCTTCTTTGTGTTCTCTTAGTTAGATATTTTCATCAAAGAATATTAAGAAACAATAAAAACAAAACAAGAAACAAATGTAGGCTTTTAGCCAGGGAAAAACCCCTCCAAGGGGAAAACCCAGAAACTTTTCTCTTCTCAGACTCTGCTTCAAATGAGATACAAAGACCCGATCCCTAGACCAAGTCCTTCTCCCAGTACCAAGTCAGCCCTTCCTCAAGTCCTTCTTGAATTCGTACCAAACAGCTACACACTACAACTTTGATCACTAATGCACTGTTACTCAACCTGCAACTTCCACCTTGCAACGCCTGAAGAAACCCTAATTTGACCTTCTTCTAGGACCTTCCAAGAGCAAGACAGCTCTTCCTAAGATCAATGAGGTATAGAGTTTCCTTCCTTCCAACTACCAGTTTGTGCACTTCGTCCTACTGCAACTCAGCTCTGCAACTTCTGCCTCTTCCTGCAACCCAAAAACCCTAGAATTTCGCACGTGTAAGAGAGATAGAGCTCAAAAACCAAGAAATTTTGTCCTTATTCCTGCTTCTTGACCTTCGCTCTCCTTCTTGAAGCTACCCAGCTATAGATCGAATTCATTCTTGTAGATCAAACTTGAGAGTGTATCTTCAATTGAAGTCGAACTGTTCTTTATATAGCCTTCTCAAGGGGTCGAATTTCCTCCTTTGTGTCGGCTTGCACTCTTAGAGATTCCAATACTTCTAGACTCAAAATAATTCTCTTTTACAATTACAAATTGCCCGGAAGGGTATTATAAACGTGATGTTGGCTCCACTGACTCATGACAATAAATCCTAAGACTTAAAAAACCCTAGAAGCACGAAGAACATGCTTTTACCTAGAAGACCATAAATAATGAGCATGAAACCCATTCATAGAGAACCTAGAAGTTAGTGAACCTTCTTTCACTAGTAAAAATCCTTCACTTCTTCCTTCTTTGGATTCTTCTCGGGTTCTCACACTGCTTCGACTAATGAGCTTCACTTCTATCATTTCTCTTATTGTTCAGTTGATTTGGACAGACCCTCTTATAGTGTCCAAACTCATTACACTTGAAGCATTGCACC
>APFE030783560.1:41801-73729 GCA_000404065.3 Pinus taeda
TTATAGGCTATATCTCAAAATATATGAAAAATAGAACATCAAAATTTTACATCATGTATCTTCATATTTTGAATCAAGCTTAAGTGTAGAAGTATCTGATGTGAGTATTGAACATATGCACTTAACACTTTATATGTTGGAAGATAAGTGACATTGAATTGATCAATGATTGAGAGCAATGACTTGGGAAATTACTATTCCAACTATTGACTATGATGTTAACAACTCTTATTCAAGAGGAACAAGGGATGACAAGTTCTGAAGTTAAGTTTTAGTATTCCTACTGTGGATTGAGTTCATTTGTAACTTTGATTGAATTGATGGAGTTCATTTCAAATTGTAGAATTGAATCTATATGCAACATTGAGACTTTGAAAGTAATTGCAAGTGTTGAAATTTTTCCTTTGTCAAAAATTACAAACTTAAGTAGATTATTTTCCTAGCCATTTTGCCCTTAATTTGCTGGATTTTTTCTTATGCCATTTATCTAACCTTATACAACTTCTTGAAGAGTGTAAATCACATTGAATTTTTTTATTAGGTTACATTTGTAACAAACCCCACCTTAACTGTACTAGTAACTAGGGAAGTTACTATGTTAACCTAGTTCTCAAGGTTCGGTTATGAGAATGGGGTAAAATACTTGTTTTTTTCATATGTATAAATTTACACACATATTCTAGGTGAAACCTTGCTTTTTTTTGTATGTACAAATTTACACACATATTCCAGGTGAAATCTTGGCAGCACTATAAATAACTTTGGAAGTTGGGATTGATTCCTTAGGGTTTTCTTAAGACATAGACCAAACGGATTTCAAGTACTCTTATCTAGGTTTCGATTGTTCACTGGCAGTCATACATACTCCATTAGGATGTGGATGGGAATTGTATGGGTGGTGAAAGTTAGTGATGAAAGACATGTTGTTTCTCCAAGGTGGAAAACCACCTATAGGGTTTTGACCAAGTTTCTTAATTATATAAAACCCTAACCCTAATCAGCATTATTTTCAATCATAGACTAACCTTAGCTTTCATGTATCAGTCAACTATAAGATGTTTTGGCATGTTATATGTCATAACAAGCATGAACTAAAGGTTAATTCCTCAGACCTAATCATTGGTAGCTTCATGGATCATGAGAAACTTGTTGGCCTTAGTTTGTGTGTGCACAACATATATGATATAGCCTAATGTTATAGTTACACAAATGGATGAATGCTAGTACAATGTTAAGGACAATGCTCTTGCATACCTCAAAGTGCTCTAGATTCATATGAATATTGTTAGTTGATTTCTTTGTTGCTTTAATACTTTATGCATTTGTGTTTGCAACTCCTTTTTTCACATTTTTTTAGCTAGCATGTGTGTATGTTTTGTTTTTTAGTTGGGAATGTCATGATACATGTCAGTAGTGGGAAAAAAATTAATTCCTATTCTATCATTTCTAATTTGAGATGAAAATTTCTTTGGCATATGTTGATCCAACCAAGCCTTAATACACATGCTTCCTTTATGTTTTCAAGGTGTTCATACCTAGGTCCCATCCCATAGGAAGCATGATGGGTGCACTCAATGATGTGTGATGTTCAACCGTAAAAAGGTCGGTTAGAAACAAATCAATTTTTGGTATGCTCAAACTTCAGAGATTGAAATTCTTGTTTGAGTAATTTTGAATTCAACGAGGGCTTAAGGATAATAAAAATGGGTGAAAAAAGATGAGGTAATCACCCAAAGCCTCTAATGTAGATCTCACATCTCCTTGTCCTCTTGGAGGAATGTTATGTGACTTTTTTTTCTTACCAAACTTTAAATGATGATTATCTTAAAAAATAAACTTCCATAGTGTTTAGCTATTTGTAATTCAATTAAAAAAAAAAAATTTGGTATTATGACAAACAAATATCCATTTCATTGGACTTTCAACATATTTTGACTAGAGAGACGTTGTCCAGCTGGAAAAATATTGACTTTGTCAAACGTCAGTGTCCCGATAAATAGATAATTGACCTGGTCAAACATCAGATATTTGATGAAAATTCAATTGTCATTGCATATACTGCAAACAAAATTATCATCAGATATCCAATGATAATTGTGTTTGTTAGATATATGAAAATGGTTGGGGCTTTAAAAAAATAAAAATACAATAAATATTTGCAAGTAAAACTGGGTAGTATGATCGAACTATTGAAGTATGACATTGAATTTTCTACCCATATGTACTATTGGGGTTTAGGGGTTAGGGGTTAAGGGTCACTAATTAAGAGGGTAATAGGTTAAGGATTATGGGGTTCATGGATTTCAGGTTAGGGATTAGTGGCTTAAGGTTTAATGGGTCAAGGGGTTAATGGGTTATGAGTTATGAGTCTATGGGTTAAGGGATTATGGCTCAAGGGTTAAGGGGATAGGGAATTTAGTAGTTATGGGTTATGGGATTATGGGTTGTGATAATGGGGCCCTTAATCCACTTATCATCAGTATTGGGGTCCCCTATATATTTCTCTTATTTCCTTCCCTCTATGCCCCTTAGCCCATATGATATTAGTTCTCGATATGCCTTCTCATTCTCTAATGATTGGATTATAGATATTACTAAACCATGCTTGTACCTCCCCTTGCCCTATTCAATGCACAAAAAGATACCCCTCCCACCTTGTTATTGTGAAATTTCTTTGAAGGTGTACCAAAAGCACTTCACTTAATTCATTAGGTGACAAGTGACCCTAATAACAATTCGATGGTTGTTAGCGATTCAGATCTACAACAAAAATGTAGATGATCCAGAATAGAAAGAAACAATAGAAAATATCCAATGAAATAAACCAATTGGAAAGACTTTGAATGAATAAATATTTTATTAATAACACCTGGTGAAGGAGATCTACAAAGCGGTCCACAAGTGCCCCTCAATGGGATGGATCCTTTGATGTCCTTGATGCTCCAAAAAATGATTCTCTCTCTCAATATGTGAAAAACCAAGACAAAATGTGGAGAACCCAAAACAGGAGCTGAAAGAAAAAGACTATAATGGTGGCGATGATTATGATCATGGTGAAGAATGAATGAAAAAACCTCCTATTTATAACAAAGTATGGAGTTAATCTCACAAATGGAGAATAATAAAATAATATTAACCAAATTCAGATCTAACCATTTGGAATACTTTATTATACTTATTGAAGAGGGACAATATACTTAAAATGGTTAAATATCTTTATTTAGAAATAATTAACAAATAAAATGATTTATTAATTATTTCAGGAGAATTAAGAATGTTTTGAAATCAAGATAATTATTAAATAGTGATTTAAAAATTATTCTATTAACAAGTGGTGAGAGCTAGTATTGCAGAAAGAATGTTGCAACTCCTAGGCTACCAACTTTAATTTTATCAACCTGGTAGTTCGTAACGAACTTGGAAGCGTTAGTGCTATATGCACAAGTACTAGTTCTCACTGCAGGTTGTCACTTGGTTAGCCAACACGAGATCACTAGGAGCTCAACCCAACTTCAACAGATTTCAAAAGAAGCTCTATGTGTAATGAAAGGAAAAAAAGATTATTCTACATATGCTATTCTAATTTCAGAAAGGAGAAAGACTAGAATGTAAAGCAAAACCTAGTAAATCCTAAATAAAAAGCTAATTCTACTTTTGCCAAAAACACTATGGAAACCATGAAAGAAATGCCATTACCTTCTCAAGGAAGTAAACAACATCTAACCATGCTATTTCTATAAGTAAATAAGAAAAAAACATATTTTGGGATTTGTATGTGTTTTTATGTGAATTTAACATGCATATAATTTATTGTGTGTGAGTGTGGCAACGAACATGTGGTGTTAGATGGCAGTTTTGGAGCTTGAGAGGATGTAGGATGGTGTGGATTGGTCCTAGGAGGTATTCGATGTCCTTTTAGAGGCTTTTCCAACACCCAACTTTCAAAAGAAATCCTACAAGAAAAAGTACAGGAGGACACAAGAAAACTACAGGAGGAAAACAGGAAAACTACAGGAGGCCTACAGGAGGAGGCCAAGAGAAATTTTAGTTGTTTTGAGGGTGTGAGAGTGGGTGGAAAAGGTGGATGAAGGTTGGAATGAGGTGTTAGGGTGCCTAAGGTCTACCATGAATCACTAGAAGAGAGAAATATGATTGGGTTTGCTCAAGGAGAGAGGAAGAAGTTCTATGAAAAATGAAGGAAACTAGGGCAAAATTGAGGTGAGGTTTGGGAGACCTAAAGGGCATGGATCAGATGAATGGTGTGATTGCTGGTATGTTGGCCTACTACTGGAAGAGATCTACTGCATAGAAACTAACAATCAACCAAGAAAATCAAGCAACCAATGAAATGAGTGCATCCTTGGAAAAACAGAGTTTTGCATTAAAATGACCTAAACTATGATGCATAGAAGAAAATGCTAGGAAATGTTGTAAGAAAGTAAAGCATGCAAAAGGACTATTGAAAATCAGGAAGTGAACATGATAAAGAAGATCTAAAGCAAAGAAAAACTGGACTATCAACCTACTAGAAAGCAAACACTAGAAGTCCTACAAATAAGGAAAATTTGTGTTTTTGGGGCACCAAGAGAGTCTTTGCATAAAATCATGGTCCTAGAGGGAGGAAGAGAGGCCAAGGCATTGTTGCTAGCCTTTTGAGTCTTCTTTCATCACTGCTTAATCTGCTATAGAAAGCACAAATGGAATCAAGCTACTAAATCATCAAAAGCAACCTATTCTTAACCATAAGAGAAATACATCTAACAACAAACTAATCTACAAACTGAAGTAAAGCATAAAAATACAAGTAAAGAGAAGATTGGCTACTTGGATTAGGCCCTAACCCAAGAGCTTCAGCCCTCTAAGGTAACTCATTTCTAGCTCAAAAAGGATTCCATCTTCATTATCAAAAAATAGCAAGATTACATAAAACTGTCATAAAATAGTAAGCTAGAAATTTGAGCAGAGTTTACACAAGCAAAAAAGTCGACCCTAGTGAGGACCTAGGCCTCTCTACTTATACACCTAAAGCTACCAACAACTTCCTTAAAATCAGGGAGGCTTGGCTCCCAAAACCCGAGATAAATATCAATAATCTTCCACTTGCTTGGCCGCCTTCTAGTGCATGATTTTGTTGCTTGTACTCCGAGCTGAATGAAGGCGAATTCAAAGTGAGGAGAAATAAATGAGGGGGATTCCATCCTATAAGTCCTCTCCTTTGTCTACTTCAAGTTATTGCTGCTGTTTGACCACTAAGTCCTTGACTTTGACCTAAAAATCCATCAATAATCTGCATTAAATACATGTTAGACCACATGGCATAATAACTAACTCAAATCACCCTATAATCATAAATATGATCAGAAAATCATACAATAAGCTAGGATAATGGTTGATTTGACTAGATTAGGAGGTAAAATGAGCCCATATAATTACCCATTTATGAGGCTCATCATCACCCACCTACTAAAGGTGTTGCTCATCCTCTGAGCAACCTAGTCAATCTCTTGGTCTTTTATGGCCTTGGTGGCCTCCCTAGAATTCAAGGCTTCTGAGGTGGTCTGCTCATGTTCTCCATAAAAGCCCACCTTTCTGTCTATGTCCTTCCACTGATCCTTCTCTTCTTCTTCTTTTCTGCCTTCCAACATGCCTAATATGAGTGGAGGGTTCAGTTTGAGGCCAATCTAGTTGACCTTCAGCGTTTTCATGGAGCGCTTGTACATTGGCACTCTTTTCAAAGTTTCAGGTGACTCTTCTCTTTGTTGTGCCATCTCTGCCTCTTTTTGTCCCTCTTCTGTCTCTTTTTCCTCCTCCTGCTCTGTCTCTTTTTCTACCTCTTGTTCTTTCTCTTCAACTCTCCCCTCCTCTATTTCTTTTCTTTCCTCCTTCCTCTCTTGCTCTGCTATGTCACCACTGGCTTCATCTTCTTCTCCTTACTGTTCTCCCTCCTCACTGATAACATGACTAACATCATAGGTTAATGCCTTGATGTCATCCTCAACATTCATATTTATGAAAACTTCCCATGCTATAGGGATTGTAAGGGTATGATTCTTCTACTAGGATCTTGATTAGGCCATGGTGGCTAGCTACTTTGAATTTCCTTCTTGTACCTTGGTGCTAGAGTCAATGAGGGACTGAAGGAGAAAGTAAGGGATACTCAACTTTTGATGTGCTGGGGTGTCCATGCCATATCTCAATTCTTAGGGGATTCTAAAATGATGTTGTGCCTCCCCTCACAAGAAATGTATTTGATCAATTGGTAGCTAACCTCATCCTAGGGATATGGTACACTAGCCCTCCCAATTCCATTTTTCTCTTCAACAGGGGTTTCATTATCTTGGAAAAATTTCCTCTTGGCAGCCTGGCCAATTATTTTCTCATATTTACTCCAAGGCAGCCTAAGAGGAAGGGTAGTGACCCTACTGATAAATTCATGGGTTATTTCAACGAAGAGGCATTTAATGGTTACAATAGCATGAATTCTTGTGTGAGAAACCAGAGAGAGAGCAAATTCACGGGCAATTTCATCATCAAACCCTCTAAACTTCTCAAAGAAATTCATCCAGTTTGCCCTTGTAAATATTTCCACTACTTGAAGATGTGCATGGAGTCTAGTGGAGTTAGTGGGCTCTTTTCTCATAAACCCCCTTGTCATACTGCCTATACTTCCTTTGAAAAACTAGATATACAGTTGGAGATAAATAATTTTGAGTGAAATAGAAAAACAGAGGGGACTGTGTTTTTTTTTTTTAAACAATTTTTTTTTATAATGTATTTCTACCCTATTAAAGACTCATTTTATCTTAAATCTGAGATCAACTCAATCACATTTTGATATTCAACATAGGGAATTCATGAAATCTACCTCTTAAGACTGAAATTCATGCCAAAAATCATGTTTCCTCCCTTCAAAATGACTCATTGCCCCTCCTATAGAAGCCCGCTTTCCCTCTTGTAGATTTCCTGTAGGTGCTCCTGTAGAAAATACCAAGAGCAAAAATATGGAGGATATCGATGGAGGATGGTGGATATGAGGTTGTGCGGGCATAAGAATAGTTCTTTGTGGCTGTGTTATGAGGAGAAACTGAAGAAAAGGTGGTGAGAATGCATGGAGAGGAGTGCTCATTACCTTTTATGGTTGTTTTCTGTTATGAGTGCGAAGCTGGCAAGGTGTACGTTGCCCATATTAGAACCATTGGTCCCCACCTACTTGGTCATCATGAACCCCCTCATAATCATCCCCTCATTATTGCATTGGAGTTAACTCTTCCTCCCACTACTTGTCCTTCGCATCTTTTGCTTGAGTTGACTGTGCACACGTGTGGGTGATATCTCAATTAAGTGGAGTCAACTAAATGAAGGTGACCAAGTTAACTAGCCACCTTTCCCTCTTTCAATTTCAACCATCTCATTTCCTTCATATGATTCCTAATTACACAAATGTAGATAAAGGAGTGACTTAGCTAGTTACATGTAATCTAATTGTATTTGCTGCCATCGACTGTGAGGTGTTGTGGCTTTCTCTCTTGCATGCCTTCATTTTCCTTCATGCGTGCTGTCTCTACTTGCTGATTTGTTGTTGTGTGTTTTTGTAGGTTCCTCTTTTGTTGGAGCTAAGCTGCATGTTCCTTTTCAACCTTCAGATGTGTTGTCCCTTACTACTAGTGCCAGACTTCTATGGGATCAACTACTATAGGAATTCCTAAAAGAGCTCTTGTAGCTACTTCTCCCCTTGAAACTTCAGCTATTTCCCTGTGCTTGGAGCTCAAGAATGATGCCAAAGGTGGAGATGAATGATGGAGGGATAGTTGGTAAGATTCAAGTAAAGTTAATGGTGCCTTTTCCTCCTTTTATTTTTGTTTTTTTTTTAAACTGAAAAACTGTTTTTCTGTGTTTTTTCTTGGAAAGGGAAAATAATAATAATAATAATAATAATGCTTGGAGTGTGATGTAGGCTTGGAAATGATGAAAAATAGGTTTTAAGATTGTAAGAGGGATTATAGGCTCCTCATGAAGCTTTTCTTGTCCTTCAAACTGCCTCCTGTGGACACTTTTGGCTCTCTATAATTCCTACAGGAGCCTCCTGTAGAAAACACAATTTTGGAAGAAGAGGTATAGTGGGGTGAAAGAGATGCCAAAAATTATGGAGGAAGGTGTGGAGAAGATGAGATGGATGCTGGTATGAATGTCAGGGTCCCCTTAGCACCTTCTTCTTCTCCTTGTAGTCCTCCTGCAAATCTGCAATGCAATAAAAATCCATTTTTTTTATCTCCTTCATTTTTTTTTAAAACAACTAGGCTGCCTCATAGAGGCTTTCACCTTAATTGCCTGCCCTGGGTGCCTCCAAGGGAGGTTTTCACCCAAGGATCTTATTCTTTTCCCTTTTTTTTTGGACATCACTGGGTCGCCTCGTAAGACGTTTTCAACCCAATGATCGGGCTCAAGGGCCTCATGGAGGTTTTCACTTGAGTCCTTATTTTTTCTCTTTTTTCTTTAGTGAGTGGGCAAAGTGGAAGCTAAGACATGCTCCACTACCATCACTGTTTTATTCAAATCTTCAATAAACTCTCGCTTGGAGAGGGGTTTCTTGTAGACTTTCAACTAGTGTTTATTGACAAGTATGAGGATGGCTTCATCATGAATGGTTTTGATCAGAATTGAACCATTGTCATTACATTTTTCCACAGTGTATGGTTCCCGCCATGTTATCCTCAACTTGCCTTTGAAATCCTTGTATCTTGAATCATAGAGTAGTGCCCAATCTCCCTCTTGGAATTGCTTCTCCATGATATTTCTGTCATGCCATATCTTTCATTGAAGTTGAACTACCTCTATATGGAGAAGGGCTTGCAATCTCTATTCATCCAATCCATTGAGCTGAAGTAATCTCTCCTTTTGTGCATGGCTGTGGTCTAGGTCCAGCTGGGTTGTCATCTTTAGGGTATTGAATTCAAACTCTATTGACAACAAAGCCTTATTCCCATAGACCAGTTCATAGGGTATGAACCTGATGGTGGTCTTCCATGTTGTGTTGTAGGCCCAAGTGGCCTCAACTAATCTATCTTCCCATTCTTTTTTGCTACTGCTCACTACCTTGGTTAGGATCCCTTCCAATTCTCTATTAGTGACCTCCACTTTCCCATTGGCTTGTGGATGGTAAGGGGTGGAAGTCCTATGCTTGATCTTATGATGTGTGAGCAAATCTTCAATTGGGTTGGAAGTGAACTGATTGCCTTGGTCTATGACCAACTCCCTTAGATACCCAAACTTGTAAAATATGTTTTCCCTCAAAAACTTAGCTACTTTTTCCTCTGTCACTACTTTGATTGCTTTTGTCTCCACCCACTTTGTCAGGTAGTCGTGCACAAAATGATGTACTTCTTCTACTTTGAAGGAGGGTTGATAGGCCCCACAAAGTCCATGCTCCACTTCTCAAATGGCTCAAAGGTCACTTGAGGTTGCATGGGAATTTCATCCTTTGGAGTGGGTTTCCCCATCTTTTGACACCAATCACACTGGCTCATGTATCTCCTCACATCCTGATGAAGAGTGGGAAATTAGTAGTCTGCTTGCAATATCTTGAAGGCGGTTCTTTTTGCTACAAAATGACCTCCACAAGGCCCATCATGACAGGTCAGGAGGATGTCAAACACTTCCTCCTCCCTGACACATCTTCTCAAGATTTGATCTAGGCAAAGTTTGAAGAGATTTCCTCCAATCTAGGTGAAAGGGGTGCTTTTCCTTACTATCTTTCTCTTCTCTTTTGAGGATAGGTGTGGTGGGAACTGTGTTGAAACTAGATAGTTTTCTATATCAACAAACCATGAAGAGAGTAATGATATAGCAAATAGGTGTTCATCTGGAATTTGGTCATCCACCATTCCTTCTTCACCTGCAGGAAAATTTACTCTAAACAAAATTTCAGCAACAACATTCTCTTTACCAGGCTTGTCAATAATGGTTAGATCACACTGCTGCAGTAAAAGAAACCATCTAATAATATGAGCCTTTACATTTGGTTTGTTCATTAAATATCTAAATGAAACATGATTAGTGTGCATAAAGGTTTGATAGCCTGTGATATAATGCTTGAATTTCTTTAAGGAATGCATCATAGCTAGGAGTTGCTTCTCGATCATTATATAGTTTAACTCTGCCTTTGACAAGTTTTTTCTTATAAAGTATATGGCATAAGGTAAATTTTCATCAATTTGTCCTAAGGCTACTCCTATTGCTTTTTTTGAGGCATCTATGTGAATGTGAAAGTGTAGGGCCCAGTTTAGGCCTCTGAGAATTGGGCCAGTTACTAGCTTTCTCTTCAAGGTATGTAGGGCTTCTTGATAGTTTTTCGACCATATGAACTCAACATATTTTCCTAGGAGGCCAAACAAAGGAGATGCTAACTTGTTGAAGTCTTTAATGAATCTCCTGTAATATCTAGCTAAGCCTAGGAAGCTTCTAACATCTCTCACCTTTTGAGGAGGTGGGACTCTTTGGATGATGGCAATTTTGTTGGGGTCCACCTGTAGTCCTTGTTGAGATATTGCATGACCTAGCATGGTCCCTTTAGTCATAAAAAATTCACATTTTTCCAGACTGAGGGATAGGTTCATCTCAATACATTTATCTAGAACTTTTCCTAGGTTAGATAAAGCTTCACGAAAGTCAGAGCCATACAGAGTAAAATCATCCATGTATATTTCTACTGCATCATGAACGAGTTCAGAAAATATACTCAATACTGCTCTTTGGAAAGTGGCTGGAGCATTACACAAACCAAAAGGAAGGACCTGGTATGAAAAGGTACCCCAAGGACAAGTGAAATTGGTCTTATCTTGGTCTTTCGGGCTGATTTGAATCTGAGTGTACCCGCTAAACCCATCTAGGAAGGAGAAATTTTTTTTTCCTGCCAGACCATCTAACACTTGATCTATGAAAGGTAAAGGAAAATGGTAATTTTTAGTGGCTTTATCCAATTCCTGATATTCGACACAGATCCTCCACTTACCATTTTTCTTTGGCACTAGAACCAAAGGAGAGACCCATTCACTGTCAGAGATGGGATAGATGAATCCTGCATCAAGCAATTTCTACAGTTCTTCCTGAACAATATCTTTATGTGCTGGGTTCATCCTCATTTGAGGCTACTTGAATGGCTTGCAATCTTCCTTGATGTATAGATGATGAGTACATATTGAAGGGTGCACTCCCTTCATCTCCTTATAACTCCAGATGAAAGAGGCATCTAGATGTTTCCTCAGTAGGCTGCATGGCTACTTCTCCTAGGAAGTAGATAGGGATGAATTGATTTTCAATGTTCTTTCTAGGACGAAATATATAGTTTTAACACGAAGAGAAGTGGGGTCAACCACACAGAGATTAGTTAAGGGGTTGTTTTAGGTTTCTCTTACTATGTCTTCTAATGGTGATACATAGGGAGGTGGATTCTGAATCAAATTTTCATTCATATCTCCTCATCTTGCGGTTTTCCCCCCATGGAGATTTCTAATGTACAAAGTGGTGTAGAATAAAATTCATCATCATCCTCCTCCTCTAACCAGAGAGGTAGATCATGTTCTAGAAAGGGTTGGGTAGGAGGATATAGGATTAACTTCTTGGACATGTGCCCATTCTTTATGGTCATGTTCCCAACTCAGCAACTGATGTAGGCATCGACTGTAGCCAACCAGGGTCTTCCCAGAATGAGAGGATACCCAGTGAGGTTTGCCTTTGGCTGGAGAACTAACAAATCAATAGGGTACTCCCAAGTATAAATGGATACCATCACATCTTCCACAATCCCCTCGGGGATCACTGTGGAGTGGTTTGTTAACTGAAGAACTTTCGTGGTCTTCCTCGAGGAGCCTTGAAGGTTAAGTTTGAGCATTGTGTCCTTTGTCATCACATTAATGGTAGCTCCTAGATCGATCAAGGTATGTGGGACCATTATGCCATTGATGTGGACATCAACTACTGGGCTTCCAGGGTCCAGATATTTTGGATAGATTATCTGCCCCAACATTAGGTTGGACAGTTGTCTTATGAAATTGATGGTTGGGGCATCTCTCTTGCACCTTCCTAGATGCCTAAAGCACTTCTCTTTGATCAAGCTATTGTAGATAGGCACATCTTCTATGGCTTGGGGAAGTGGTATCTTCACACATAAATGTTTCAATTCTCCTAGGAGTTCAGTCTCTTCTAGGGTAGGTTGGATTGTCATGGATAGCCTCTCAAGAAAGGGTCGATTTGATTTAGGTTCTCTTTCCTCTTTATCTTCCTCAACCTACCTGGGTAGACTCTAGCTATCTGGGAGAACCTTCGCGGATCACAAGTTAATTTCTTGAATCTCCACAACATAAGTTGGCATGATGGTTCCCCACTATGCACTTGCTGAGCATGTCTATTGTTTAGGTTCGGATTTGGCTGGGAAGGCATTTGGGGTTGCCTTGGTGGAGCAGAAGGTAATGGTTGTGGTTAGGTAGGTGGTGGAGGCAGAAGAGTGGGAAGAGAGTCGTATTGGGGCCTCCACCCCTAATGAGATGCATTCCATTGAGGTTGGAGTTGAGCATAGGATTGAAATGAATGGGTGGTTGGTTGGGCATGATATTGAGACGTGAAGGACCAAGGAGAAGGCGTGGACTAGGAAGGATGAGTAGGGGGTCCCAAGACAGTATGGAGATGACTTGGTTGAGGTTGTAGTATGCCTAAGATGTCCCTTGCATCCTCTACTAGTATGGTCTAGGTCCATGCTACCTCCTTTGGTTTATGTAATAGATGTATTTAGTGACTCCTTCGGCCCCTTGGTATACAGCTTTAAGTCCAGGTAAGGAAGGGAACTTATCTGTGGAATTATCTTCTTCACATACTGAACAAACCTCTATACATTTCAATGGGCATTCATTCCTAGGATGCCTCCTGGTGCATCTAGGGCAAAAAATGGCCAAAGCCCTCTCTTCTTCCTCTTGTTTTCTTTTGATATGTAAGGTATCCATTTGCATGGAAAGAGTCTACAACATCTCACTCTTGAAGTCTTCCAGCATGTTTCCAATTTCACCTTTAATGGATGAATTGGAAGAAGAGGTACTAGTTATGGGTTGACTCTCCCTACCTTTCTTTCTGGCTTCTCTATAATGGTTTCTAAAAACAGTCTTTAAGTCCTCATAGGATAGTTGGTAGATGTCTCCCCCAACCAGTAGATGGAGGGTGTCTAAAAGGTCTTCCCAAATTCCCCTGAGTAGGACCAACTTCAAAGGCTCAGGGTCAAGTGTACACTTGGCCCTTTTGTAACTGAGCTGGAACCTCTTTTCATAGCCTTCTAGGGACTCATCACTTCCTATGGTCATTCAGAAGATTTCTTCTTTACTATATTTTGACCAACAATAGTCTCGATACTTGTTGTTAAATGCCTTCTCCATTTGAGCCAAGTTGTGATGCTATTGCCAAGTAATCCCATGAACCAATGCAGTGCTGTATCCTTGAGAGTAGAAGGGAACAGTTTCAACTTTTGCTCATCTTCTGCATAGTCATAAGTTTGACAGATGACAATAAACTAGAACAAGAAGGGGTCATAATCTTATGTAGTTATACCATGGAAGTGAGGTAGGGCTGAATGACTTATATTCTTCATTTTGGTGTCCCCATTGGTCTCCCGAATGGGGAAGGTACCCTCTATTCTCTCTCCATTTCCCCTAGCATTTCTATTTTCAGCCATTGGCTTCAGAGGAATGTTTTCTTCTTCTTCTTCCCCTATAGGTTCTTCAAATATGTCTAGATGTTCACCTAAGGGTTCTTCTTGATTACAACAATAGAAGAAGAGAGAAGGTTGGCTATGTGTAGCAGTGGGGGTGTTGGGCAAAATTTTCCTAATTTATCTCTACTCCTACGAGGCATGAAAGGAAATGTTTTTGGTTGGTTTTTTGGTTCTTTTTCTCCACACTAAAAGTACCTGCAGAAACTGAAATTGTGATTGAAAAAACAAATTGCAACTAGATGAAATGAACTTGCTGAATGGAAATTTGCAGAATTGAAAAGGAAAGCAAGGAAATGCAAAATTAAAATAAAAGAAATGACTAGTCTACTTTTTCCGAAATAAACTATTAGCAGAATGTTGCAATAAGAAATAGAAGAAAGCAATAATCATAGAATACTTTGACGCTTCCCTGGCAACGGTGCCAAAAAGTGGTGAGAGCTAGTATTGCAGCAAGAATGTTGCAACTCCTGGGCTACCAATTTTACTTTTATCAACATGGTAGCTCGTAACAAACTTGGAAGCGTCAGTGCTATATGCAAAAGTACTTGTTCTCACTGCAGGTTGTCACTTGGTCAGTCAGTGCGAGATCACTAGGAGCTCAAGCCAACTTCTATAGATTTCAAAAGAATATCTATGTGTGATGAAAGGAAAGAAAGATTACTCTACAGATGCTATTCTGACTGCAGAAAGGAGAAAGACTGGAATGTAAAGCAAAACCTAGTAAACCCTAATTAACAAGCTAATTCTACTTTTGTCAAAAACAGTATGAAAATCATGAAAGAAATGCCATTACCTACTCAAGGAAGTAAACAACATCTAACCATGCTATTTCTAGAAGTAAATAAGCGAAAAACATATTTTTGGAGTTTTATGTGTTTCTATGTGAATTTAACGTGCATCTAATTTATTGTGTGTGAGTGTGGCAGTTAATAGGTGGCATTAGAGGGCATTTTTGGAGCTTGGAAGGATGTAGGATGGTGTGGATGGGTCCTAGGAGGTCTTAGGTGGCTTTCTAGAGGCTTTTACCACACTCAGCCTTCAAAAGAAAGCCTACAGGAAAAACTACAGGAGGACACATGAAAACTATAGGAGGAAAACAGGGAAACTGCAGGAGGCCTATAGGAGGAGGCCGAGAGCAATTTTTGCTATTTTGAGGGTGTGAGAGTGGGTGGAAAAGGTGGATGAAGGTTGGAATGAAGTTTTAGGGAACCTAAGGTCTACCATGAATCACCAGGAGAGAGAAAGATGATTGGGTTTGCTCCAGGAGAGAGGAACAAGTTCTATGAAAAATGAAGGAAGCTAAGGCATAATTGAGGTGAGGTTTGGGAGACCTATAGGGCATGGATCAGATGGAGGGTGTGATTTCTAGTAAACTAGCCTACTACTAGAAGAGATCTGTTGCATAGAAACTGATAGTCAACCAAGAAAACCAAGCAACCAACGAAATGAGTGCATCATAGGAAAAAAAGAATTTTGCATTAAAATCGCTTAAACTATGATGTATAGACGGAAATGCAGGGAAATTCTATAACTGAAAGGAAAGCATGAAAAAGGACTATTGAAAATCAGGAAGATAGCATGATAAAGAAGATCTAAAGCAAGGCAAAACTGGACTATCAACCTACTAGAGAGCTGTAAACATTAGAAGTCCTAGGAATGAGGAAAATCTATGTTTTTGGGGAAACAAGAGAGTCTTTGCCTCAAATCATGGTCCGAGAGGGAGGAAGAGAGGCCAAGTCATTGTTGCTAGCCTTTTGAATCTTCTTTGATCATTGTTTAACCAGCTACAGAAACCACAAATGGAAGCAAGCTACTAAATCATCAAAAGCAACCTATTCTTAACAATAAAAGAAATACATCTAACAACAAACTAATCTACAAACTGAAGTAAAATATACAAATACAAGTAAAGAGAAGTTTGGTTTCTTGGATTGGGTCCTAACCCAAGAGCTTCAGCTCTTTGAGGTAACTCAGTGCTAGCAGAAAAAGGATTCCATCTTCATTATAAAAAAATAACAAGATTACATAAAACTGTCATAAAATAGTAAGCTCGAAATTTGAGCAGAGTTTACACAAGACAAAAAGTCGACCCTAGTGAGGCCCTAGGCCTCTCTACTTATAAATCTGAAACTACCAACAACTTCCTTAAAATCAGGGAGGCTTAGCTCCCATAATTCAAGATAACTATCAATCATCTTCCAGTTGCTCGGTTGCCTTCTAGTGCATGATTCTACTGCTTGTACTCTGAGCTGAATGAAGGGGAATTCGAAGTGAGGAGCAATAAATTAGGGGGATTCCCTCCTATAGTACTCTCCTCTATCTACTTTGAGTTATTTCTCAATTTGACCACTAGATCCTTGACTTTGACCTCGAAATCCATCAATAATCTGCATTAAATACATGTTAGACCACATGGCATAATAACTAACTCAACTCACCCTATAAGCATAAATATAATCAGAAAATCATACAATAAGCTAAGAGAATGGTTGATTTGACTAGGTTAGGAGGTAAAATGAGCCCATATAATTACCCATTTGTGAGGCTCATCAACAAGAATAAGGAAAATTAAATAAATAGTGATTTATTTAAATATTCCTAAGGGATTTAGTCAAATGTGAAAAGAAATAATTAGTAAGCCTGTCTTCCGGATTAATCACATCAGTATTATTTGGTCGATGTTTCGAACTAGCTAATGTGGTTTCACCTTTGTCCCGAGGATGAACCACATTAGCTGGTTCAAAATGTCGACCAAATAATAATGATGTGATTAATTTGGAAGACAAGTTTACTACATTATGGATCACAAAAGCTTAAGATCTAACAAGAAATAATTATTTAAATAATGATTTAATAATTATTCCTAGAAAAAATTAAATAAATAATGGTTTATCTGATTATTTTCATGGGGTTTTTTTAATTTTAATTAGAAAATAATTTAATAAAAGTGGTTTACTAAATTATTTTCCACATTGAAAGTGATTTTACCATGGTAAAATTAAATGTACATGGTGTATTTCGATCCACCTAGTTAGAAAAGGTTAGGTGATCATTTTTTGGTGATAACAAACCATTTTGGTCATACCATTCAACTTCTCCTAATGTTATGAACCCCGAAATTTGGTCCTAATGCCCCTAAAAGTACACCCTTGGCCCCCCTGGGATAAGGGATTAAATGCATTAGGGTTTTTTTTATTGTGATAAGGGTGCTCATAATCCCCTTATCACAATGATTGGGGGTTCCAAAATCAACTCCAATTGAATCATACAAAAGAAAAATTGAGAGAAAAAGGTAAGGAACTTGGAAATTCAAAGAAGTCGTTGAAGAATTAATGTAGTGAGAAGCCACCATGGAGATGGGGAAATAAAATGGTGGAGTTAATCCAAAATCATCCAACAATGTAAGGATTACTTATGTAGACTATTTAATTTCCGATATATGTTTAACCTAAATTTGAAAATAAGGTTGAGTTTGACATATGTTTTATACTCTTAATGTATCCTCTATCCCCACATATATTGAGAGTATTAATGTAATTATGTTTAGAAGAAACCTATTCCTAAAGAATGAGGTGATATTCTCAGTAGATGCAAAAGGTAGATCCAATTGTGAGATGACCTTGGTCATATTAGTATTAAAGGTAAAAAAAGGGAGTCAAAAGGGGATGAACCTAGATATAGATATCTTGAATATTGCACCATTCATGTAGTTGAGGACTACTTGTATCGATTTCAAATAGACGTAGGAATAAACTAAGGGAAATTGAATGTTGTTTTGAGCATGTTGTGAACAAAACCCTTGAGAAATATTGTATACTTGTATGGGATTGTTACCCATACATTTGTTAAGAGAATGGACTAGTGTTAAAGGATGATGATAGCTAAAGGGACATCCTTATATCCCTTTTCTTCTTTTGAGTGGTGTTGTAGCTACTACAACAAAAACCTAAAATTCACCTATCACCAAATTTTTGGATCTCCCCTCTACTTGTCAAAGGTCCTAAGGGTTATGTTGAAGCATTTGAAGTAGACTATTTTCCAAAGACCAATATTTGTCAAAACCTATTGATAGTCACTCTTTCTTGATGCATATTACTTATGTATACTCTTTTCTTTGTGACTCTTTTCCTACCATAGGAATTGATGATTGGTGAGTTGTCACTATTATGATTCCATTTCAAGAACTATGTTCCCACCTTGATTTTTCGATTTAAGGGAACACTACATGGCATGTCAAGTCATATCAATGACATTGTCTTGTTGGGAACTAGATTCCACATTAATCCCATTAGGTTAGCTAATAAGCATTGAGCACTAGATTGGTCACAAGCCTCAGCTTCTCTACAAGGTTGGTGCAAATCTCAATACCTCATGTCACTGTTATAGAAGCTACAACCACCCTCCAAAATTTCTCCCATGCTTCATTTTGAAGCCTCCCTTATAAACCACATAAGCTCATCTCACACTAATCTAGGCACTTGGGCTTCGACTGAGATTTATTTTTTCATTTGGGCTTGTTCTTGCATACTTAACTCATTTTCCAACCCACAAGATGATCCCTTGACTTGGTCTTTCTACTATTCTAGGCCTTCCTTAGAGAACTGTGTAATCCTTGAGTGCAATGAGCCTTGCTCTTGGGAATTACATAGTCTTGACTAACAGTGGGCCTTGATCCCAGGAAATGTGAAGAACTAACTTGCAGCTAGCCTTGAGCTGGGAAATTGCGCATAACATGAGACACGGCCCAAAGCCACTCAACCTAGAAATTGTGCAGAACCAATTGTGCTAAAAATTGCGCAATCCATGAGCTAAATAGTTGTCGGGTTCTTCCGATAACCCCACAATCTCTATGATAAATGCATGGAAGTTTTTCCCAAAAAAAAAAAAAGAAAAAAATAAAAAAGCATCTCTAGGAAGTAGGGATCTATTTTTAGTTTCTTGAAGGTGTCACATTGTTATCTTTAGACATTTTTGCCAAGTGTCACTTTTGTCCTTGATCTCAAGTATACATGTCATAAATTCCAATTCTCTCAATTCTATGTAATGGACGCCTCTGGAGTTCATTGATACATTCTACCATCAAGCTCTAGAATTCTTGAGAAAATCATGGAACCTTCAAAGCATTGTCATTACTTTTCCGAGTGAGTTTTTCTTTAATCATCTTTCACCACATTTTCTATTGCTTTTTGTTTTTTAGCTTGTGTGGGTGTTGTTTCACTTATGTATTTGCACAACATATGGTATTTTAACTTGTTTTAGCTTGTAGAAGTGTTTTTTTGAGTTCTATTTTTCATTTTCCAAGTGTTGCATGAGTTTTCCTGTTTTTGCGTGAACAGTCGATGTTGTGGCAACTCTCTTCAGATGCTTCATTTTCCTTCTGTTTAAGAAATTTCTGCACTTTTTTCACATGCATGTATCAACACTTAGTCAGATCCTCACCTATAATCACATCATCTTTCAAATCTGCATGATTTTCACACTCCCCATGGGCAGATATGGGTTCCCCTTACTCGGATCTCACACTTCATGGCATGCACTTCACAATCTAGGAGCTCAAGGCCTATGCCTTGGCTTTTGGAATTACACAAAGCCTATCTTAGCGTAGCTCCACCTACACACTATACAGTTCTAGGATCCAGTCTTGCAGCTTGGCCACTAAGACTGTCTAATTCTAGTCTCTCCCAGGCCCTGACCGAGTTTGAATTGCACATTGCACGGTTCTAGTCACCAAGCTTCCACACTACCTATTGGGAATGCATAGTGTGTAATTCCCATAGTCAGATAGTCACCACTGCCAGTCAAAATTGCACAATTCCTATCATTAGATGCCCTAATTATTGCTTAATCATGTTGTGAAGTTAGATTTGCAAGAGAATATTTTCTTTCCATGAGTGTCCTTTTTGTTTCATAGGTACTACACTCATGAATCACTTTTTTCCAGTAGAAATTGTAGCATGGCACCAAAGAGCACTGCTTAAAGAGAGACCACTGAAAGCAGTACTTAGAAGCAGCTAGGAAAGAATTAGTTAACTTTCCAATTTATGTGGACACTCAACTGTTCATATAAAAGGAGTCAACTCTAACATGGAAACAAATCCAACAACAATAGCAGAAGGCACTAATCCAGTACAAGACCAGGGAAAGAGGAAGTTTCTAACATAATAGAGGGAGAACAAAGCTGCAAAGTTGAAGTGGATTAAATCTTCATGCAGGTAGCTTTGGTAGTAGAAGAAAAAGGAAGCAGGAGAAACAAACAATAGAGCAGAGGAAGAGAGAAAAATAGATATTGCAGGTAGTAGAACTGAGATCGTAGAAAGGATAACAAGAGTCAAAGGAAGATCGAGAGCTGAGGAAGAAAGAAGAGGAAGAAAAGAAGAAACAAGAAGAAGAACAAGGAAAGGCATGATGATGGAGGAAACAATGCCCACATAGGTCGAAGAGTTAGAACAACCAGAAGTAGAGGAGGACATTCATCAAGGAAAGGGTGATAGTTTCAGACACTAGGAAACATCCAATTCCCATTGCCCAAGCTAGCTTGGCCTATGTAGGAAAAAAATCTCAAATGTTTAGCACCCGACAGTTGAGAATAAACAATTGGCAAAGGACATGTAAGCTTCCAGGAAAGAGGTAGAAAAACTTTGAGCATTAGGGAAGAATGTTTTTTCTGCATTAGGAAATACGAGGACAATGATACTTACTAA
Organism: Pinus taeda; assembly: GCA_000404065.3. Taxonomy (NCBI): domain Eukaryota; kingdom Viridiplantae; phylum Streptophyta; class Pinopsida; order Pinales; family Pinaceae; genus Pinus; species Pinus taeda. Next base: position 62,253 of record APFE030783560.1, read on the forward strand.
AGTATCAATACTTGGTGAACCATGCGGAAGCTCTGTGACAGATTTGTCACCATGCATAAAACAATTGCCCGTGTGCATGGCCTACAACAACAAAGCAAAGATTTTGTTCAAATTCTGAAGAAAATACATGCTACCATTGCCCATGCACAAGAGTGGAAAATGTGGTACAAAGGGGCCCCACTTGACTTAGCAAAGAAGATGAAGCCACAAGAAGAGATGGAGAAAGAAAAGGTCTGAATGTTGATCCATAACTACGAGCTGCTCACCCCATTCATTAGCAATATACAAGCCTCATATGCATAGTTTTACTAGTTTGTATTTCATGGTGACAATGCATAAGATCCCATCAATCAGTTCCCTCACCAAGGCTAAATCAAAGAACCAAGTCTGGTTAGAGATTGATGAGTACATGGAGCAACTAAGATGAGAGGTCACCAGGGAAGATATGGATTTGAGCACACATAACATGAAGAAGTACATTGGTTGTCACGCCATGGTCAACCCCATGTTGCACATGCTTCAGAATGAGTTGGACACAACTTCCAAGGCCATATACCTGGGTGTTATGGAGACAAGAGTCTGCTATCAAAAATAAAACATGAGGTAGTTTGGGAGATATCATCATGCAGTACCAAGATTGGCATCATTATGTGACTGAGAAGCACCAAGTGGAGGTTACTGAGTTGGTATTTCCCCAAAATTCAGATTCATAGTGTTTTTTCTTTTTTGGCTATCTCTAGGCCATTTTGTCTCACATGGTACCTATGGAAAATGTAATATTATTTGTAAATATGTTGTAAGTGAAATTCAAAGTGTCACTAGTGGAAAGTGAAAGGTCATGATGTTTTGTAATGAGTTATTTGTAAAGAAGTTGAAGAGTCATGAGAAAAGTCAAATAGTTGTAAGGGAGAATGTTAAGGGCCACCCCACCCTTTGTTATAAATATAACCTCATAACTCATAGAATAAGATTTTGGGGAGCCAATCTTTTGGAAAGGCTTAGGATTACAAAAGGTTTGGGAGTATTGTGACAAGCCTTGGCCAATCCATAGCATGGAGTGAGTATACTTCTTTGGAGGAGCATGTGTTATTGACTGTAATGTTCCACTATTGGGGCTAGTGGTCATCAATGGTTCATGTATGGATATAAATTTCACTTATAATAATAATATCAAATCCGTCATGCTTTCATGTATATGTTTTTATTGTGTTTGGACTATTCTGGTTGCTTTAGCAATGTATGTTGTTTAACTTACGCATTTTCTTATGAACTACTTTGTATGAAATTGCATGAAATTTGTTGGATGCATGTTGTTGGAATGAACTATCACTTTAACTTGTGAACTATTCTACATTTTAGATTGTGATGTCATTCTTCTCATGTGTTCCTTTCAAGCTGAAAAATATTAACGGATTCTAAGGGGCGCACTTCGTTTTCCCCAACGTGTGTTAGAACCCCCATGAATCACACTTGACTCTCTGCCAGGTCACACACTTGCTCTCACCCAAAGTTATCATACCTACCTCTACATGCTACTGTGATCAAGGAATTATATTTGCACCCATGGCTGGGACTCCTACTCCAAATGGTTTGAGGTCTAGTTGGGTTTTTTTATCGGGGAGATCTCGTGAATGTTGGTGGGTCTAGAACTATCAACGTTTCTAGTGCTAGAAGGACGCTAGATGACAAGTTGAGCCCTTGAAATCTATTTTGAATTTCTACACATATTTCATGACTTTTTGCTGAAATCATAACCCCAAATTTTTTCTCTCACGCTGTTGATTTTGAATTGTCAGTGAGAATTATAGATGATTTGTCCAAATATAAGTTCAATGGTGATAATGGAACACCCTTTTTTAGGCACACAAGTTCCTTTGCTAGCTTTTGTGATAGGCATGATGTCTGCTTAGATGAAATTGCCTGTGGATTGTTCACTTTCACGTTCAAAGGGTGCATAAAGCAATGGTGTCACACATTACCCGCAACCTCTATACACTCTTTTTATCACATGTTTAGAGAATTGTGCCATGCTTTCATTCTTTATGACTCTAAAGGACTTAATCAAAAAAATTAAAAATTGTGAAAATCACTTGATGAATCTCCTGAGAATTTTCACAATTGTTTTCTTCATTACTGTTATGAATTTCTTGAAGATGAAGTTGATTGGAAATATTTGGAGGAAATGTTTCAATATATTGTTCACATTTTTAAGAATCCACATGAGTTAGGATATTTCGAACCTCTCCCAACATAACTCGCTGTTGGAGCTTCTAAATATGAGACGAACAAGGTTGTTATCCCAAATGACCCTTCGTCCCCTTCTTGTCAATCATCTCTAGCTCCGCAGGTCAAAGTTGAGAATCCATGTATTGATCTCTCACCATCTCCTCCTACCCCACCTACTCAAGATTTCTGTGCAAGTTTGGAATGCAAACTCAATGGTTGTCATGTGGTCTTATCTCCTCAGCCTCCATGCTTTGGTTCCTTTGATCCTTTGGATTTTGGTGTGTTGTGTTCATCTATTTTAGATCTCACATGTGATGTTCATGAGGATCATGTTTTGGATAGAGTTGGTGTTGAATAGCCAAACTGTGCTATCATTTTTGATGAGTATGTGTGGGAGTTTGAATAAGAATTTGTGGTGAATGATGACCTCCTTATGTCTGCACATCATCCACTTTATCCTGGAATCATCCACCTTTTTCCATTTCTTTTCCATCTTGTGAAAAGTCATTTCCATATGTTTCCACTTTTGATCATTCAAAACACACGTGGGATGTGAGTCTTTCATTTGATTGTGGAAAAGAAAATTCTATCTTCCTTGATCCATACAATCTCTCATCTTACATTTTTGGAAACATAGAGGGTGAAAATTCTTGGTTTTCATCATCCCCTCTTTATGATTCTTCAGATCATGAGGATGTTGTTATTCATAATCTTGAAATTTATGATCGTGGTTGTCATGATCTTTTCATTCATTCATCCTATCATGATTCTGATATGCCTGTTGTTTATCTTCTAAGCCACTGGCCTTTGATGATCCATCTTCTTATGAAGTGGAAATTCTTTAAGCTTTCAAGGCACTTCAGCCCGAGCCAATGGTTATGTCAGGTTCTTGTAGCCTTAAGGTTAGTTCTACTTCTGATCAGAAATCTGTTGAATCTCTTCAGGTTCCTCATCACTCTGTTGTTCACATTGAAGACCAATCTATTTCACAGCTTTTGATATCATACAATAGAATCACGCGATCCTATTGGTCATGCATTGGAGGCGTCATACATGGAAAGCACTATTGCAAAACAAAAAAAAATATTCTTTCTTTATATTTTCTCGTTTTTCAAGTTCGAAGGTGTGTACATGCTTGTCTTCCACATGCAATGTGACAGGACACCATGATACATCTGTAGATTGCCTTTCATGTGCTTTAATTTTTTTCTTTTCTGTGGATGCATTGAAGCTTCGAATGTATTGGTTTACATTGTTGTATCTTTGTTTTTGGGTGGTTTACTTTCATATATTTCTCGTCAATCATGCTTTCACCTACATGGGCCAACCAATGTGCCAATGGCTGCATTGGAAGTATCACTTCACATGAGTTGGCCTATGCTCTACTTAGGTTAGAAGTAGGAGTAGTGTTCACTTTTCTTGTTTGTTACCTGATTTGTTTACTTTGTTTCTCTTTGTCTTGCTTCTTTCCTTTGCTTGATTTCTTTTGAACCCATAGGCTAGTTCTACATGAAACCATGTTTGGGTTCTTAGACAAGAAAGGTGAAACCTAAGATGAAATTGTACAACTATAAACACTTGGTAATATGTTTATTCCCTCTATTTATGTGAATATTTAATTTCTTTAGTTGATTGTACCTTGATGGAAAATATGTTCCTTTCAGAGAGAGTCATGGTGAAATCATGATGCTTGCACTCTTAACTAGTACCGCCTACTCTAATTGGTTTTCTATATTTGGTTAACCCTTGTCAACTCGGTCAAGCAGAGTAAGGAGAGGGGGAAAACCTTAACAAGTATGTCAAAGGCATATATAAATATCCTTCTATGAAGGGACAACCTCTTATAATCTCAATAATTTGGGATCTCACTTTTGCCTCATGAAACAAATAAGTGGTTATGCATAATTCTTTGAAAAATGAAAAAATGAAAAAATAAAATAAAGGGTGAAAGAAGAGAAAGGATTCATGTGCAAAGAGGTGAAGCAAGTAACTCCGCTGGGGTACTGTCCAGGCTTGTTGGAAGTGGAGCAATGCTTGTGTTCCCGAAGTGACTCTGTTGGGGTACTGTTTAGGCTTGCTAGTAGCAGAGCAAGACCAAAGATGAAACTAAAACTCTCGAAGCCTATTTTACTTGTGCATCTATATACCCCTCATCCCCAATATAAACAACTAAGTTTTACTTGGCTTGGTATGTGTGCTTCTGATAAAGAGAATGGTAAGGAACTACATCTTTAACTTAAGTTAGTGAAGAAGCTATGATAATTGAAGAACTAGACAATACTTCCATAATATTTAGACTCGCTTTGCACAAGACAAGGTCCATACGAAGAGATGGAGTTCTACTAGTGTGTCACCAATGTGGTAGCAGCTACTACCACCCTCCAAAATTTTTCCCATGCTTCATTTTGGGTCCTCCCTTATAAACCACAACAACTCATCTTGCACTGATCTAGTTACTTGTGCTTTGATAGAGCTTTATTATTTTCATTTGGGCTTTTTATTTCTTATTTAGCTCATTTTCCAATACAAAAGTCAATCTCTTGACTTGTTATTTCGACAATTCTAGGCCTGCCTTAGAGAACCACACAATCCTGGAGGGAAACTAGCCTTGCTTTTGGGTATTGCGCAGTTTTAACTAACAGTGGGCCTTGAACCCAGAAAATGTGAAAAACTAACTAGAAGCCAAAATTGAGCTGGGAAATTGCGTAGAACATGAGAGGCATCATGGAGCCACTCAACCCAGAAATTGTGTAGAACCAACTGCGCTAAAAAATTGTGCAATGCATGAACGAGAGAGTTGTCAGGTTCTTCCCAGAACCGCGCAATCTCTCCAAGAAATGCATGGAAGTTTTTCCTAAAAAATAAAATGTGAAAAAGAAAAAGCATCCCTAGGAAGTAGGGATATATTATTAGTTTCCTGAAGGTGGCACATTTCTATCTTTAGAAGTTTCTGCAAAGGTCACTTTTGTCCTTGATCTCAGGCATACACGTCATAAATTCCAATTCGCTCAATTTTATGTAATGGATGCATCTAGATATCATTTATACATTTGATCATCAAGCTCTAGCATTCCCAAGGAGATCAAGAAACCTTTGGAACAACATCGTCACTTTTCCGTGTGAGTTTTTCTTTTATCGTCTTTCGCTGTTTTTTCTATCACATTTTGTTGTTTAGCTTGTGTGAGTGTTGTTTCACTTATTTATTTGCATGAAAACTAGCGTTTTAACCTTTTTTATCTTGTAGAAATTTTTTTTTTTTTTTTTTTTTTTTTTTTTTTTTCAGTTATAGATTTATTTTCCCAAGTTTCGCATGAGTTTTCCTGTTTTTGCACCAACGGTCGTCGTTGTAGCGACTCTCTTCACATGCTTCATTTTCCTTTAGTTTAATCAATTGTTGCACTTGTTTCACATGCATGTAGCAACACATAGTTAGATATGCACCTAGAATCACATCATCATTTAGATATGCTTGATCTTCACACTCCCCATGGGAAGATCTGGGCTCCCCTTTCCTGGATCTCACACTTCACTGCATGCACTGCTCCATCTAGGAGCTCAAGGCCTTTGCCTTGGCTTCTCGAATTGCATATAGCCTGTCCTGGCTTGGATAAAAAACTGTACTACTCACTTCCAAGAGCCAGTCTGCTAGCTTTACCATTGAGACTATGTAATGTGTAGTATCTCCCAAGCCCTTACCCGAACTTAACTACACATTGCGTAGTTCCAGTCATCAAGCTTCCACACTGACTTCTATGACTGCATAGTGTGTAGTTCCCACAGTCATTCAGTCACCCCTGTCAGTAAAAATTGTGCAATACCTCTCATCAAATGCCCTAATTGCTACTTGATCATATTGTGAAGTTAGATTTGCAAAAGCTAATTTTTTCTTGCATGAGTTTCCTTTCTGTCTCACAGGTACTAAACTCATGAAGCACTTTTCTCTAGAAGGCATTGTACCATGGCATCAAAGAGAGATGCTTCAAGAGAGACCACTAAAAGCAGCATTGGGAAAAATTTAAGCAAGCACCAATTAACTTGCCAATATATGCAGACACTCAAATGTTCATAGAAAAGGCGTCAACACCAACATGTTAGCGAGTCCAACAACAATAACATAATGCATCAATCCAACACAAGATCAAGGAAAGAGGAAGTTACTAACATAATAGAGGGAGAACAAAGTTGCAAAGTGAAATTGGATTCAATCTTCATGCAGGAAGCTTTGGCAGCAAAAGAAAAGAGAAGCAGGCGACATAGACAATAGAGCGGAGGAAGAGAGAAAATAAATTCCTGCAAGTAGCAGAACTGAGATTTCAAAAAGAAAAAGAAGAGCTGAAGGAAGAATGGGAGTTGAGGAAGAAATAACAGGAAGAGAATCAGAAACAGGAAGAAGAACAAAGGCAAGACACAATGACGGAGGAAACAACATCCATACAAGTGAAAGATTTGGAACATCCAGAAGTAGAGAAGGACATTCATCATGGAAAGGGTGATAGTGTCAGACACCAGGAAACATCCAACTACCATTCCCTAAGGTAGCTTGGCCTATGTAAGAGCATCAAGCTCAAATGTTTAGCTCCTGATGATAGAGAATTAATAATTGGAAAATAAGTTGCAAGCTACTAGGAAAGAGGACGAACAACTCAAAGCATCATAACAGAACACTCTTTAATTGATTATGGGCTTCTTCTTTTATCTAATATGCTAAAAACTATTAAATCGCCCCTTTTCTGCCCTTTCGAGGCAAAAATAACTACTGAAAATAAAGATTCCCCATTTTGGCCTATTTCTCGTAGCAATGCGCAATTAGTGCTAAGCGCTATTTGCGCATCAAAAACTGCCTCAGAATTTGATTCCGGGCCTTCGAAGCATCGATTTCGCACTTGCGCGCTTTCCTTTCGGTGGATGACGTCAGCAGTACGGTGGGTGATGTCAACAGTGGGACCCAGTACGGATGATGACGTCAACAGGGTGATGTGGCAGGGTGACGTGGCAGGGTGACGCAGCAGGGTGACAGTAGGGTGCAACACAGTGGCAGGTGAGGTGGCGACATCGTCATGTGGTGACATAAGCAACAAGGGAGGGCAGTAAGCGGTTTGCGTCGGACTGCTTTTGGTATGGGAGTGGTATGTGTCAGGGGCGGCCCGATGCAATAGGCGGTCGACATCTGTCCCGTTGTACGACGGTGAAACCGTTGACCATCGGGTACTATCTTGCCGCTATGAAGGGGCGCCCGATATCGACGGACGTTGTCGGATCTGTGGGGAGTGAGCCAACGGTGGACAGGAGAGCGAGATGAACGGGGTTTAGCAGAACAACGCTCTCGATAAACATGAATTTTTCACGGCCTCGGGTGGGTTTTGGACTTTAGGTTTAGAGGTTAATGTGTTTTGGTGCGAGACTATGGTTATTTAGTAATCGGACATTAATAAAATCCAAATGCAATGTGCACGGAGGGTGTGGTATGGTTTGGTGGGCGAGGGAGAGGTTTAGCACAGTTATTCATTTAACCAGAGGTTATACAAATCCCAAGGGAAATGAACGTGGAAGGGCTGATACTAAGGCCCCAAATAGACCTAGTATTTCTCAGACTTTTATTTATTTGGCTATAGTTGCCATTGGGAGGGATATTTAATATTTTGGGGTTTTTATATAGTTTTTTGTAGAATAGGGGGAGGGGAAATGATTTAGGGAGCTAGATAATAGGGTTAGATGTTAGCATGAGGTTTTGGAATGCAAAGGAGGGGATGCATGCTAAGCTTAGAATGGAAACTTAAGCATAAGGAAATAAATGGATGGTGTAAAGATAAATTTTACACAAGAAATGTGGCTTCTTTTCACTAAGCCAACTCAGATGTCAACTTGGTTTTTAAGCAGGATGGAGTGAAAACTGGACTGGTTGGGCAGATCCCAAAGTCCTCAAGGGGATGTTAGTGAGTGATTTGGGAAATAAGAAGAAGGGGGAGTTAGAGATGCCTTGCCTGATCTGATCAACATGAGAAAGTGCCAAAAAACTATGATCTGAATGAATATAACACTTGAAAATATGAAATGGACCACATAGCTTGATTTCTGCAACCACGAAACTACTTACCCAGCCTACTTTGCCTGACATTTTTTCTTCTTTTGGTCTGGGTGCACTTGAACTAGAAAACCCAATTTTTCAAAATTTTTCTTTTATTTACTATCCTCCTACCTACATCTATACTTATTCCATCCAGGGGCTTAGATTAAGCTGTTGAGCACCCTTGCTTCTCTACCTATGTAAGAATCTGCCAAGTTTAAGATATTTGGACAGATAATGATTCTTTATATTCTACAACAGGAAATTGAAACCTAGGTAGACCAAGATTAAGCTATTTGGATCTCCCTTTAATTGAAAATTTCTTCAAAAATGGAATAACTTATCAAAATTGGAATGCAGCAGAGGCACTTAGACTAGCACACTCTCATGGACACTTCTTTGGCCCCTGCAACAAATATGGAATATTGCAGCCTGCAGAGCATGACATATTTGATATGTAAACATGTCAATCATGAAAGATGAATACCTGCTATGAGCAGGAGGCTAACAGTGGCTCCACTTGGGGATGGCCTTTCCTTGTGAAAGGCAAAGAACAGTAGGTCAGAATGCCTTGGTCTTTAATTGTTGTTGTACTCTGAAAACTTCCCTTTGCTGGCTGCTTTATTTATTAACATGACTGCAGACTTGAGGAGCTTAGGGCCTTCACTTCAGGCTTCAACTGCAGTGAGCTTGCTATCCAAACAGAAGACTGAAATCCTACATACCTACTCTAACCAGCACTTACTTTGTTGTTAGGTGAAATGAAATAATCAATGCAGCCACTTAAGCATTATAAACTTCGACGAGCTTTGCTTCTTGTGCTTGTTGGTGAGAAAAACTGAGATCTTGCAATCTGATATGGCTTTGTTAATCTTTCAGAAGATCTGAAAACTACTGACCTTCTTTGCTGAAACAAGAAACTGTACAAAAGGGTCCTGCAACATATATACATCATTACTGAATTGAATTGAAGAACTGTACAAAAGTTTGGGATCACTATCATGCCTTGGAATAGGGATATCATTAACATTTTGATACTGAGGCACACAACCTGTTAGTGGAGAAGAGCACCTCTTTACTTCATCATACTCCCTGTTGGCACATGAATCATATAAAGCCTGAATTGATATTTGCAATTTGTTACAAGTAGGCCCATCTGGCCCTTGACTGATCTGTGCAGGCTGCTCCTCTTCTTCTTTGAAAAACTCAGATGGCTGAACAAAAAGAGGTAGGGGATCCACTTGTATCACTTGGTTACGAACAACCGCTTTTGAATTTTCCTCAATCTGATATTTGATGGCCCTGTGGGGCTGCAAAACTAGAGGTAATGTATTTTGAACAATGTTTTGGGCTTCCTCCAGATGATCAATATCAACACTTGCTGATATTTGCTTATTAACTGCATGATAATTCTCCTTAATAAATTGACATGAATCAACACACAAAGGTAAAGTTCCTTCACTGAAATCAAAATCTTATGCGCTTTCCTCCTTTACTTCATAGCTGAGATAGGCACGTTACTCATTGATTTTGGGCTACTGACCCATAATTTTTCTTTCTGCCAAACTAGGTTCAGACTCCTCTGCAAGGCTGATTTGGTCATTAGGCTCATCATCATCATCATACTCATCGTACTTTGGCAAGCAATTGAAAGAAGAGAAGATGTTATGTTCATATAGTATATTAGGAGATTGCTCCATCATATATGGCTGTATGAATATGTCATCTATTTTGTGGTAGGTTTGTTCATGAATGTCATTAATTTCCTCTTGCAAAACAGATGTGTTCTGGTGCTCTGAACATTCCACTTTCATTGTGATCATTTCCTCTAACCTTTGTAACAGACCATGAAGTTTTTATTCTTGATCTGCTTTGTGCTTCTCCTCCCCGATTTTCAGATTTGCCTCTATGTCCACTGCCATGTCCTGCATTTGTTTCATAGTGGAGGGGCTCCTTTCTCTTAAACAGAATTCTACTTTTGGGTCAAAAGCTCTTGGATAATGCACTAGAGCTAAATCAGGGGGAGGTCTAATATTCAAAGGCAGAGAATGATAAACTTGATTGAATCAGTCATGAAATTGCTGAACAGATTCACTTGCACTTCTTTTTAACTGATTATATTCTTCAATGAGCAAGAGGAAATTAAGTTTGATCATCCATCTATCAAGGAAGAGTTTGGAAAACTGCTGAAGATTAGAAATGCTAGCCTCAGGCAATGTTTTAAACCAAGTCCTAACTTTGCTTTGCAAAGAAAGGGAAAACAACCTGATACTAACATCCTCATCCTCCACTTCAAATATATTAAGATAGTCTTCAAAGGCTTGGATATGCTTTTGAGTAGTGATACCATTCTCTCCATCAATTCTTGGCAGATAATTAGGATGATTTTTGGGCATAGGATTAAGCACGGGAGGCAAAACAAGAGGCTTATATCTGTCATGAACTTTACGAGGCACGGGATTATGTACAAGGATTGGCTGAATGGGATCAACATGAACAAGGATAGAATGATTGGCTTTGACATTTGTTTCCTCTTTGGTTGTATGATGATTCTCAACAGCTTTTAAAGGCTGCTGTTGTAATGGGCAAGGAGGCCTTTCAACAATATTGTCAAAAGGCAAGTCATGAAAATCTAGTTTAAAATCGTTTTTAAAATACAATATACACAGCAAAATTTTACGGAAGAGAAAGGACATGACCTGTTGGATAGTAATCCAGGTCAAAAGCCTAATCTGCTCATATATTTCTCTTGGGTTCATTTCTCCAGTGGAGTCTTTATTATGAGGATTATGTGGAGTCGCCCAGTGGATAAGTAAATCAACTTTGAAGGCCCTGATCTCTTTCCACCACACAGATCATGACTTAATATGCAATAAGAAACAAAATATTTTTAGATTTTTTTAGATTTTTAGATTTTTTGTGATTTTTCAAAACAAGTTTAGGAATTATTCGAAAGGTAAAGTAATCAAAAATATGGATTTAGAGTAATGAACAAATGATTATCCCCAGTTGAGTCGCCATTATGTTAACACTCAGGTTGTTCCCTTTGACTCCTAAGGAAATACGGCCGAGGTAACCACAAACCAATCTTTGGACTGCAGGTCCTAGCCTACCAACAGTCAGAGAGGGCTCTCTCTTTAGGATTTAACTTTGTTTAAGGGATGATTTTAGGCTAGATATGATGCAC